>CAUYQU010031881.1:0-27585 GCA_963574635.1 Cheracebus regulus | reverse complement strand
CGTATATATTTAGGATCGTTAGCTCTTCTTGTTGCATTGATCCCTTCACCACCATGTAATGTCCCTCTTTGTTTCTTGTGTTCTTTGTTGTTTTAAAGTTTGTTTTACACTCGACTTGGTTTGCAGCATTTGTTTTTTTTTTTTTTTTTTTTTTTTTTTTTGCTTTCCATTTGCTTGGTAAATCTTTCTCCATCCCTTTATTTTGAGCCTATGAATGTCTTTGCACGTGAGATGGGTCTCCTGAATACAGCACACCGATGGGTCTTGATTCTGTATCCAATTTGCCAGTCTGTGTCTTTGCCAGTCTAAATTGTGGCATTTAGCCCATTTATATTTAAGGTTATTATTGTTATTTGTGAATTTGATCCTGACATGATGCTTGCTGGTTATTTTGCCTGTTAGTTGGTGCAGTTTCTTCCTAGCATCGATGGTCTTTAAGATTTGATATGTTTTTGCAGTGACTGGTACTAGTTGTTCCTTTCCATGTTTACTGCTTCCTCCAGGAGCTCTTACAGGACAGGCCTGGTGGTGGCAAAATCTCTCAGCATTTGCTTGCCCTTAAAGGATTTTCTCTCTCTTTTGCTTATAAAGCTTAGTTTGGCTGGATGTGAAATTATGGGTTGAAAATTCTTTTCTTTAAAGATGTTGAATATTGGCCCCCACTCTCTTCTGGCTTGTAGGGTTTCTGCCGAGAGATCTGCTGTAAGTCTGACAGGCTTGCCTTTGTAGGTAACCCGACCTTTCTTTCTGGCTCTCCTTAGCATTTTTTCGTTCAACTCTGGTGAATCTAACAATTATGTGTCTTGGAGTTGCTCTTCTCGAGGAGTGTCTTTGTGGTGCTCTCTGTATTTCATGAATTTGAATGTTGGCCTGCCTTGCCATGTTGTGAAACTTCTCCTGGATAATATTCTGAAGAGTGTTTTCCAACTTGGTTTCATTCTCCCCTTCACTTTTAGGTACACTGACCAAACATAAATTTGTTTTTCTCATGTAATCCCATATTTCTTGGAGGCTATGTTCATTTCTTTTTACTCTTTTTTCTCTAATCTTGTCTTCTCGCTTTATTTCATGGAGTTGATCTTCAATGTCTAATATCCTTTCTTCTGCTTGATTCAGCTGTTGAAACTTGCGTATGTTTCACGAAGTTCTCATGCTATGGTTTTCAGCTCCATCAGGTTATGTTCCTTTCTAAACTGGTTATTCTAGTTAGCATTTGGTTTAACTTTTTTTTCCAAGATTCTTAGCTTCCTTGTATTGAGTTAGAACATGCTCCTTTAGCTTGGAGTAGTTTGTTATTATCCATCTTCTAAAGCCTGCTTCTGTCAGTTCATCAAACTCATTCTTGATCCAGTTAGGTTCCCTTGCTGGCCAGAAGCTGTGATCCCTTAAAGGAGAAGAGGCATTCTGGTTTTTGGAGTTTCAGCCTATTTGTGCTGGTTTCTTCCCATCTTCATGGATTTATCTTCCTTTGAAGTCGGTGACCTTTGGATGGGGTTTCTGAGTGGACGTCCTTTTTGTTGATGTTGAACCTATTTCTTTCTGTTAGTTTTCCTTCTAACAGATCCCTCTGCTGCAGGTCTGCTGGAGTTTGCTGGAGGTCCACTCCAGACCCTGCTTGCCTGGGAATCACCAGCGGAGATGCAGAACAGCAAATATTGCTGCCTGTTCCTTCCTCTGGTAGCTTCATCTCAGAGGGCTACTCACCAGATGGCAGCCAGGGCTTTCCTGTATGAGGTGTCTGTTAGCCCCTACTGAGAGGTGTTTCCCTGTCAGGATACACGGGGGTCAAGGAGCCACTTGAGGCAGTCTGTCTCTTATCAGAGCTGGAACACAGTGTTGGGAAATCTACTGTTCTCTTCAGAACTGCCAGCCAGGGACGTTTAGGTCTGCTGAAGCTATACCCACTACCGCCCCTTTTCCCAGGTGTTCTGTTCCAGGAAGGCTGACAGGCTGCTGCCTTTTATCAGAGATGCTCTTCTCAGCAAGGACATCTAGTGAGACAGTGCCTGTTGCTGCTGAGCTGTGTTGGGCTCTGCCCAGTGTGGCATTCCCTGGCAGCTTTGCTTACACTGTGGGGTTGAAACTGCCTATGGAGCCTCAGCAATGGTGGACGCCCCTCCCCCCACTGAGCTCAACCAACCCAGGTTGAGCTCAGACTGCTGTGCTGGCTGCAAGAATTTCAAGACAGTGGATTTTAGCTTGCTGGTCTCTGTGGGGGTGGGACCCACCGAGCCAGACCACTTGGCTCCCTGGCTTCAGCCCTTTTCCAGGGGAGTGAACAGTTCTGTCTTGCTGGTGTTCCAGGTGCCAGTGGGATATGAAAAAAAAAAATTGCTGCGACTAGCTTGGTTTCTACCCAAACAGTTGCCCAGTTTTGTGCTGGAAACCCAGGGCCCTGGTGGTTGTGTAGGTACCGGATGGAATCTCTTGGTCTGTGGCTTGTGAAGACTGTGGGAAAAGCATAATATGTGGATCCGAATGCAATAAACAGTCCCTAATGGCTTTCCTTGGCTAGAAGAGGGAGTTCCTCGGCCCCTTGTACTTCCCAGGTGAGGGGATGCCCCACCCTGCTTCGGCTCACCCTCCTTGGGCTGCACCTACTGGCCAACCCGTCCCAATGAGATGAACCAGGTACCTCAGTTAGAAATGTGGAGATCATCCCCCTTCTGTGTTGATCTCACTGGGAGCTGTGCACCAGAACTGTTCCTATTTGGCCATCTTGCCTGGGGACCAGAGCGATCTTTTAAAATAGAAGCATAAATCATGCTCAAAACCCTCTGGTGGCATCCATCTTATGTAAATAACCACTCCTGCCTACAAGATGCCACCTCATCTGCCCTGACTGCCTCATTGTATATTTCCCTCTGCACAATGCCTACTTTGCCACAGCTGTGTGCTCCTTCTAGCTCTGGCTGCTGCTTGGGATACTTATCCCCATCACTGTGATCATCTTCCCAGAGAGGCATTTCCTGGCCTCCCTATCTGAGAGAGCCTCTGTTTTCTCATCACCATCATTTCTGTCTGCTGACTCTTTGTTGGTGGATTTTTGCACTAAGTATACTACCAGAAGCTTTTCTCTCAATTTGCTTTTCCACAGTAAAAGAGCAAGGCCTTTGCCTTGTCCATTAGTTTCTCCTCAGAACAGTGCCTCCCAGATGTTCAACAAATACTTGTTAAATAGAAGATGGCTGATAGCAAAAATATTTATTCCTGTGTATAGGGACTTAGTTTTTATTGATGTGTGCTTTTATTCCCTAGAGACCCTGAAATATGGCGTCTGGCCTGCTTGAAAGTTTGGGGCAGAAGCTGTATTAAACTTATTCCTTATACATCCTGGAGAGAGATGTTTTTAGAACGGCCTCGTGTTCGGTTTGATGGTAAGTTGGATTCTGTAGAACTCAACAGAAATAGTAATCTATAATGCTGATTTTGATAAATATGCTGTTTAAATTTTCTGTGATGAACGTGAGTACTATAAACACATTTAAAGGATACCACAGTAAATATAATAGTGGAAATGTCTTAATATGATTATAACTTTTAACTTTTAAAAATTATTTTCGTAGGAGTGTATATCAGTAAAACCACATATATTCGTCAAGGAGAACAGTCTCTTGATGGTTTCTATAGAGCCTGGCACCAAGTGGAATATTACAGGTACAACTGTAGTACACTGAGTGAGTGGAAAATTCTCTCTCTCCATGTATTAGTTATATGGACATCTGTTCTTTGTTGCTTTTGATTGACCCTCAAAATGGCCATCAGCATTTTTATCTAGTACTGCAATATAGGAATTGCACTCATAAAACCAATAGGCTAATATAAATTACAGAATTTCTTCTGGCCTCTTTTAGATTTCTCCTTGTCTTTTGCTCTGGGTATATTTATTTGCCTTTTCAAATAGCTTGTGCTTTTATTCCCTTTTATTGCTCACTGAATATTACTATCATTTAGAAAAAAATAGACATGTTAACTGTTTTTTGGCTCTCACTTTGTTTGAAATTGTTGCTTTGGGAAAAGCACAGAACTTTAATAAAACAATAACTTTTATTCAGTAAGTGAAACTTAAAAGTTCAGCAGTTCCCCCTGAAGAAGATGATAATGTATCTTTGGTTCTTTGTTGCTGGACAAACAGATAGTCATATTTGTTTAATGTTTTAGCAGTTCTTTAGCCCATGGTATTTTAGTGTTGGTTTCATAGATATGAATAGGCCTAGGTACTGATAGATAAGGACATGTTTTATACTTTGTGTATGGGGTGTGTTTTGGTCTTCTTTTTATTATTATATAGGTACATAAGATTCTTTCCTGATGGCCATGTGATGATGTTGACAACCCCTGAGGAGCCTCAGTCCATTGTTCCTCGTTTAAGAACTAGGAATACCAGGTAGCATTTTTTTTAATGGCTTTCCATTCAGTCTACATTTTATATGGTTGCTTGCAGGTTAATGTAACCCAGCGCTTACTTCATTTAATACTAGATGATTTTTAAAAGCAGTCATTTGGGGACTTGTGAAAAATAACAATTTCTGGGCTTTTCCTTAGAGAATCTAGTTCACTAGGTCTTTGGAGCCTTGGAATTGAGGTTTACTCAATTCTAGCTGATTCTTTTCAAGCAAGAGTAAATACTGTTGTAATTTATTACTTCTTAGATTACTTAAAGCCACCTAATAACTGATTTAGATTCAATTTTATTTTTATTTTTTATTTTTTTAAGGACCGATGCAATTCTACTGGGTCACTATCGCTTGTCACAAGACACAGACAATCAGACCAAAGTATTTGCTGTAATAACTAAGAAAAAAGAAGAAGTGAGTATATGAGGTGGAATTAATAATTTTCTTATCTTAATAGCCTATTCATTCAAGCATTCTGAATTAGAACAACAAAAAAACACTATCTGACTGTTTATACTGTTATACAAAATGTATATTAACTTCAAGCAATCACTGAAGAAAACTGAAGTCTTCTAAAATGTTTTTTTCTATTTTTATTAACAAGCAACATAATCATAAATAAAAACACAACTTTAAAGCTTAAACAGCAATAAGTCAAACTGCCGCTGCAGTTCACAGATGTACCTGGGATACATGCTCCCTCATTGCAAGGCAGGACATAGACACATGACTGTGCATTTAGGTATATACGTGACCAAGAAGAATCATAGAAATGGAAACAGTGGAGAACAGAAAGTATCAAGAACTTTTCACCAGGCAATCCCAAAGCACTCTGCTCTTTTCCTCTTCTTTGCCTCTGTATCCTTTGTGGTTCCAGTTCCAGCTGAACTTGTGACAATTCCAAATCGCTTTTCTCATCATCATCAGATTTTCTGGAGATCTGATAACAAGAGATCTGGAGATCTCTTCTTCAAAGAGAACTTCTTCCTTCAGCTTATCCAAGTTAACCATGGGTTTAGAACTCCTTCCTTCAGCTTATCCAAGTTAACCATAGGTTTGTTATCAGATGACAGCTCTTTTGTTGGAACTGAAGAAATCCCAAACATAGCTGCCCGAGCAACTTTCTTTCTCTCCAAGCTCACAGGTACATTGACTCGTTTGGCCCTCTTTTGCATTCTCTCAGTCTGTAGTATTTCAGATGTAATTTTCACCACTCTTTTCTATGCTGCCATATCAACAGTTTTTTCAAGGGCTTCTTCTTCTTTGACAGGGAGCTCTATGAGCTTTGTTTCTTCTTCCTCTATTTCATCTCCCAGTACATCATCTTCATTGGCCGCCTCTTCAGCATATTCTTCAAGATATGCCTGGAGTCTGTGGATAAGATCTTGCTTTATTCCCTTGGTCTCCAAACCACAAGCAAGGTTCAGCAAGCTTCAGCTTTTAGAGCTCCGCTGTCTTGGTCGCCATCTTGTTACCCCTCCCTCCACTAGGCCCCCACCGGCTGCCTCTAAAATGTGGTTTTTATTGGATCGGCTTGTTTGTTTTTCATCAGTTAGTTTCATTTTCTGGTCCAATGCTTTTTACATATGAAAATATAAAGCCAGAATCTCTTGTGATATAACTAGTAAAATTAAAGCTCAATATGGTTTTGGCTCTTCTCATTTTGAATCACAGGGGTTTTTTCTTCCTAAATCAGCTGATTAAGATAATTCTTTCTATAAGGATATTCTTTTCTTTCTGAGACACAGTTTTACTCTGGTTGCCTAGGTTGAAGTGTAGTGGTGTCATCTCGGCTCACTGCAACCTCCACCTCTCAGGTTCAACCGATTCTCCTGCCTCAGCCTCCTAAGTACCTGGGATTATAGGCATATGCTACCACGCCCAGCTGTCTATATGATATTCTTAGAACTTCAGTTTCTACTGGAAATAAGCTAACTTCAGATCATTTTCTTCTTCCTGTTCTTATGGAAAAAAAAAAGCCAAGCAAATAAGATTACTGACAATATTACATTCTAGAGTGCTTTAAATTGTCTTAACAGATGGGTAATCTAATTTTTTCACAACCTTTCTCCATATGCACTTTTTCAATTCTGGTTAAAAACTGTTATATGTACCCAAGAAGCCTGTTGTATGGTAGTTGGAATAAATATTAATATTTACTTGTTGCCTATATAATTAATACAGCTTTTGAAGGATATTTCTCTTGTATGAAATCCCCTTTTCTCTAACATCATGTATCAAATTCCCTCTGATGGGCTTTTGGAGCCTGAGCAGCAGCAGCCTGAGAGACAGACAGAGTTGCTTTGACTGTGGGTTTCCTGAAGTCAAAATTGGGGATTTGGAAGGCCTTTAGTTGCTTAGGTTTTATCTAATAAAAGAGTTTAGGAACTCCCATGTAGAATGTCAGCTTTCTTATTTTGCTATTTTACTGTTATTGCAAAAGATAAGTTCTACTCTGTGCTTTTTGTGCATCCTTCACCAGTTTATCACTTCCCCTCTTAAAAAACTTTGGTTACATAGTAGTTTTACCTCCCTGGAGCTGCATTTCTTTAGCTATTAAATAGAAATAATGCAATCATATTTAACACATGAGGTTATCATGATGATTAACTGAGATGATGATAGAGAAAATCCTGATATTTTTAGAGTAACAGTTTTTAAAGCACTCATACATTCTCTTGATAATTCAAAACATCTCTACTGCGTGCAGATATTGTTACTTTTAGTGTCACTATTGCATAATATTTCTGTAAACATATAGGTGAAGTAAGGTTTCATTATAGCTTATGCATCTTTTCTTTTGCAGAAACCACTTGACTATAAATACAGATATTTTCGTCGTGTCCCTGTACAAGAAGCAGATCAGAGTTTTCATGTGGGGCTACAGCTATGTTCCAGTGGCCACCAGAGGTTCAACAAACTCATCTGGATACATCATTCTTGTCACATTACTTACAAGTAGGTGAATGCAATAAAAATAGCAGGGTTACACTATAAATGTATACTTCATATCCAGCTTAAGAATCTCAGATGTGTTTCTAATTTTTCAGAGGTAATACTACATTACAAACTAAAACCAATACTACTACAACCAAAGAAAATGGCCCAAATGTAAGCATGCTTGAGGAAGCAGAGCATCTGGAACACTCATATAGTATCCATTGTAATGTGAATTGGTACCACCACTTTGGAAATGAACGTAGCCTTCCATGGGGAGAATGGTACTTAGTCAGCTGTGAGCTGTCCATGCAGACTTAAGGCCATTTTAAAATAGCAGATTATTTTTCTTTTCCCATAATTTAGTTATTTTTTGCTTTATTTTCATTTGTTTTATCTTCAGGGATCATACACTGATTTAATAAAATTGTAGTTAGGAAAGTAAGTCTACTAAAAACATAAGATCGCAGATATTCCAAAGCCAAATGTTAGAATTCCTATTTAAAACTCTTTGTTCTATGTAGTAGCATTTAACCTGTACAGCATAATCAGGGAACTGAAGAGGGGAGGTATGAGAAAGGAGCCATACAGAAATAAGTAAAACTTAGAATCAGGGAAGTAAAATATCAATTCCTGTGAATATTAATGTTAGCTCTTGTTAGATTTGAAAGTATATTGGTATATGTCTGAAGGTTCTTTGTTCTGATTGAATCCACAATTCTAAGAGAGAAGTTTTGAGGTCAGCTTCCATTAGCTTCTTTGCAACCTTAACCACATTGTTGAAAACTTTGTCACACTTCTGATTTACAAATAACTTTTCCCTGCTCATTTGGAAGGTCCTGACAACACAATATTTTTATTTCTCACCTTTGCCTACCAATTCTACTATATCTCCTTTTTGCTTCTCTGTAATGCTGTGGAATTTTTTTTCTACTTTTCAAAGAAACCTGATCAGGTATGAAGGCTTATGCCTGTACTCCCAGGACTTTGGGAAGCCAAGGCAAGAGGATCATTTGAGGCCAGGAGTTTGAGACCAGCCTGGGCAAAACTGGGTTGACCCCATCTCTACAAAAAATAAAAATATTAGCCAGTCATGGTGGTATGCACCTTGAAGTTCTGGCTAATTTGAAAGTTGAGGTGGGAAGATCACTTGAGCCCAGGAGTTCAAGGCTGCAGTGAGCTCTGATCACACCACTGCACTCCAGCCTGAATGATAGAGCAAGACCTTGTCTCAAAAAAGAAAAAAAATAAACCAAACCCTGAAGTAGAACTAAGCAAATGAACAATGGATGGTTATAGTTTATACTTGACCCATTAGAAATATCTATATGTATATCTATATGATTAAAAAAGGACATTATAATAGGCATTATTTGTAGCTGCTAATTATCACATTGACTTCCATGTAATATAAAATCACTTGAATTCTCTGCTTTTATTTCTCTCTCGGAAGGGGAGGAATAAAAGACAGTGGTAACATAACTTACTACCTACTTTCCCTCCCCTGTAATTATGTAAATATTAAATAATCAAATTCTCTTCTAGGAATATAGTTCCTGAAACATTCTAACAAGAATCTAATGTCTATACCTTCTGACTTAAAAATTCTACTCTTAGAAATGTCTGAAGGACATCAACATCACATTATTTTAAATTGAGAAATAGTAGACACAACCTAAATCTCCAATTAAGTAAACTGTGGTACAAGCAGACAATGAAATACCATCCTGCCACCAAAAATAGTTTCTGAACAATAATGGTGTGGGAAAATGCAAATAATTAAATGGAATAAGCAGAATTACTAAGTTTGATCTCAAGAAACACTAGAAAATATCCTTCATATGGATCTGTCTGGGTGTTGGAATTATAATTGATGTTTCTTTATATATTTCTAAATTTTTCAAGTTTTCTACAATATGCCTATAGTATATAGAATTTCCTAAGATGGATTCAAAAGAAAAAAGCCTAAAGCATAGAACAACCTTTCCCAAACACACAAGGATTTTAAATGAGTTGAAATTTCCTTGTACTAGTAATTTTGTGCTTTCTTTACAGATCAACTGGTGAGACTGCAGTCAGTGCTTTTGAGATTGACAAGATGTACACTCCCTTATTCTTCGCCAGAGTAAGGAGCTACACAGCTTTCTCAGAAAGGCCTCTGTAGAGCCTCAAGTCCAGTCCTCTATCACTTCTGCATGAATAAAAGTATATAGTGCAAAAGAGCACCTAAGTTATAAATGTACATATATATATATGAAATTGGAACTTATTTTAAATTGTTGGAGTTCTTTTAAGAAGAGGATAAATTGAGTATTTTTTTTATTTAAAGAGATAGTTGATTCTTGGGGTGTTTTGAAATTAAGTTGGAATTATAAGTTGCTTAAGCATATTTATGTTATGAGAAACCTTAAGAGGTTTATCATGCCCCCTTTCAAGCGGATTTATGAGCAGATTTCTGTCACATAAGTTGTCCTCTGCCTGAGCATTCTAATATTTAAATGCCTCAGGGGAGCACTCCACTGGATAAGCGTTTTATTTCCCGCATGGCATCATGTCTTTGCACTAAAGACTCAGTGTGAGAACCTTTTCTGGATTTGTTTGAAATTATTTCACCAATAAAGATCATAAATGTTTCTTTCAAGAAAATATATTTGGGTGGCCTTTTAAAAATAACAGGATATTTAATAAGAGTCCTAGATAGCCAGCAGAGACTAAGAATCATTGTCCCTAGCTGGGTGTGGTAGCATGTCCTGTAGTCCCAGCTGTTTGGGAGGCAGATGCAGGAGGATAGCTTAAGTCCAGGAGTTTGGGAGTTTGAGTTCAGCACAGGCAACATGGAAAGACCCTATCTCTTAGTAAAAGAAAAAAAATCATTTCCTCATTTTATCATTGGTCTTTACATGTAGCCACAGACACTAATCTCATCTAGGCACCTTACCAATACATGACATGAAGTGAGAGTGAAGCCCTTAGGACTGGAACACTTCAACAGGCTCAACTGACTGACTCATTTATTATTCTTACAAAAGAATAGTAAAGGATCATTTAAACCTGAGCCTAACTCTCATTCCAGTATGAAAGTTGGGGAGAGCACCAGCCACCAAGGAAAACTGTATGTTGCCTTTTCACTCAAAGGATTCCCCTTCCCAGTAACAGTCCTATTAGTGTTTAATTTCAGAGATTGTGTCTCGTAGACCTATACCTGATTCAGATTTGGTTTTGATGTTTAACCATAGTTAGAGACAAATTCTCATGTACTTTCAGAAATCAGTATCTGTAGCCACTGTTACTTTTAATTGACATTAAAAGACACCTCATAGATTCCCACAATTCAATATGGGACAGGCTTTTTAAAAAGCGAATACACACCAGGCTTGGTGGCTCATGCCTGTAATCCCAGCACTTTGGGATGCTGAGACAGGCAGATCACCTGAGCTCAGGAGTTCAAGACCAGCCTGGGCAACATGATGAAACCCTGTCTCTACCAAAAAAAAAAAAAAAAAAATTAGCCAGGCACAATGGCCCACAACTGTAGTCACAGCTACTCAAGAGGCTGAGGCAGGAGAATTGCTTAAGCCTGAGAAGTGGAAGTTGCAGTGAGCCAAGATCATGCCATTGCACTCCAGCCTGGGCAACACAGTGAGACCCTATCTCAAAACAAATAATACTACATGTTATGTTAAAGGTGAAAACCATATATCAAGTGTATGTACAGAAGGAAGAGAGTTAGCCAGGTGTCAAGGCCACACCTGTAATCCCAACACTTTGGGAGGCCAAGGCAGGAGGATCGCTTGAGGCCAAGAGTTTGAGACCAGCCTGGACAACATAGCAAGACCTCATCTCTTCTGAAAATTAAAATAAAAAACTAGTTAGGCGTGGTGGTGCACACCTGTGGTCCCAGCTAGTTGAGAGGCTAAGGTGGGAGGATCGCTTGAGCCAAGAAGTTGAGGCTACAGTCAGCCAAGGTTGCACCACTGTGCTGTAGCCTAGGTGATGGAGTTGAGACCCTGTCTCAAAAACAAAGAGTTCTTAGTTGGCCTTTTGTAGCAATCTGAGAAGTGTGTTTTTCAAGTTGGAAAAAAGGGAGAAAAGCAACTTGCCTAAGGTAAGGTAACTCTTCATGATATGACTTATTTCTGACATGCAAATAAATAGAACATAGTTAGGACATAGTCAAATATAGCTAGAAAAATATATTCCTAAGGAAAGTGAGATGTGAGGAATCTCTGTTGTTCTGCAACCTCCCTATATTGAATGATCTGTGGCAAACAGTGGAGACCAAGTTCAATTTTAAATATTGCTTTGTAAGCAGTAAAGTGACTTTAACTTATTTAGCTTGGAACTAGAAAAAGTAACTTTCTAGGTTACATTTTCTGTATATTTTTAAAACATCTTTTAACAAATACAAAAGGAATATGTATTGTGAGAAAATTAGAAGGTACAGATAATTTTAAAATAAAATAATCTTAACACCAAAGATAACCAGAAGGAAATTTTTGCTATGTAACCTTTTTCTTCTGTTCTCTGCAAATCCTACCATAGAAGCTTTTTTTTTTTTTTTTTTTTGAGATGGAGTTTTGCTCTTCTTGCCTAGGCTGTAATGCTGGAATGCAAGGGCCTGATCTCAGCTCACTGCAACCTCTGCCTCTTGGGTTCAAGTGATTCTCCTGCCTCAGCCTCTTGAGTAGCTAGGATTACCGGCATGCACCACCATGCCTGGCTAATTTTGTATTTTTGGTAGAGACGGGGTTTCTCCATGTTGGTCAGGCTTGTCTTGAACTCCTGACCTCAGGTGATTCGCCCGCCTCAGCCTCCCAAAGTGCTGGGATTACAGGCATGAGCCACCTCACCTGGTGCCATCGAGGCTTTTTTTAAACTTCAGGAGTGTCTTTCCTTTGCTCTATTAGGACATTACAGAAACAAATACTATGGAAAGCTGACAGCAGTATCTGGATTAACTTTTTAAAAACAATGAAAGCATCTACAAAGAAATGTACAAGAAAAAAACAACTCCATCAAAAAGTGGGTGAAGGATATGAATAGACACTTTTCAAAAGACATTTATGCAGCCAACAAACATGAAAAAAGCTCATCATCACTGGTCATTAGAGAAATGCAAATCAAAACCACATTGAGATACCATCTCATGCCAGAGGGAATAGCGATCATTAAAAAATCAGGAGACAAACGATGCTGGAGAGGATGTGGAGAAATAGGAACACTTTTACACTGTTGGTAGGAGTGTAAATTAGTTCAACCATTGTGGAAGACAGTGTGGTGATTCCTCAAGGATCTAGAACTAGAAATATCATTTGATACAGCAATTCCATTACTGGGTATATGCCCAGAGGATTATAAATCATTCTATTATAAAGACACATGAACACATATGTTCATTGCTGCACTGTTCACAATAGCAAAGACTTGGAACCAACCCAAATGCCCATGAATGATAGACTAGATAAAGAAAATGTGGCACATATACACCACGGAATACTATGCAGCATAAAAAAGGTTGAGTTCATGTCCTTTGCAGGGACATGGATGAAGCTGGAAACCATCATTCTCAGCAAAATGACACAAGAACAGAAAACCAGACACCACACGTTCTCACTCATAAGCGGGTGTTGAACAGTGAGAACACATGGACACAGGGAGGGGAACATCACACACCAGGGCCTGTCGTGGGGTGGGGAGCTAGGGGAGGTATAGCAGGGGGTGGGGGGATTGGGGAGGGATAGCATTAGGAAAGTACCTAATATAGATGATGGGGTGGTGGATGCAGCAAACCACCATGGCATATTTATACCTATGTAACAAACCTGCACGTTCTGCACATGTACCCCAGAAGTTAAACAATGTTTTAAAAAATCCTTTATGAAAAACTCAAACAATGAAAGCATTTTACAGAAATTTCATTTCCTATCCTGCTGGAACTGCCTGTGTTCAGGAGATATCTTCATAGGAAATAGGGCCTGAGCACCAACATGTCTAATTGCCTTCACCTGTCTTGCATTTTCCTCCCAGCCCGCTTCCTACCCCTTAGCAGAGGGCCAGGTAGGAGTGCTTGGGGCCCCTAAGAAAAAGCATTAGCCTTGAATTGTCAATCCCAGGCCCTATAATAATTACTCGCAACTATGGTATTTATCTTTTGATATTATTCTGTGCATCTATTAAAAATAGGATTATATTGTACATAGTGCTTCGTAAGCTTTCTCTCCCCACATAAGAATGCCATATGAACATTTTGTTAAATATTTTTAATGACTGTAGACTCATTGGACTTTAGAGTCCAACTTTATACTCCTCTTTATGCATTTTGGTTTTCTAACGCTAATGTAAATGTTTTTGGAATAAACATTCCCATGACTACATTTTTACACACTTCTTCAATTATTATTACCTTAGAATGCTTCTAAGAAGTAGAACCACTGAATCAGAGTGAACATTTTAAAATATCTTAAAATACACATTTTTGGTATATGTATATATATACTGTGGAAAAACTGGAAAATAGATGAGCAAACAGAAGAAAATGTAAATCACCTGTAGTCACCTCACCCATTATTCACTTTTTAATTTTAATCATTCTGGCCTTTCACATATATGTGTGATTTTTAGTCACACAGTGAAACGCTTCCAGTTCCGCCTCCTTTATCTGATGCTTTCATGCTCTGGATCCTAAAACCTGGCCAATCATTTCCCCAGTGATGGATGCTGAGTGTCAGCAACAGCTCTAGGTAAGGTGACAACCAGGACATATATGGGCTAAGGCTCAACGGCTTCTCTGGCTACAGAGAGTCTAATTGGAGTCAGAGCAGAAACAGAAGGCCAAGGCAATGCACTGGAATCCCAGGTTCACAATGACCATCCATCAGTCACTATGACCAGTCATGATAGCTGCTACATCCAAAAAGTGATTTCAATCTTTGGTTATGTATGGTGCACATTTATCTCTACTGTCTCCTGAAACTCCACGAAAACAGTAGTAAAGAAATAGAAAGGGCTAGGTGTGGTGGCTCATGTTTGTAATCCCAGCACTTTGGGAAGTTGAGGCTGGGAGATCACTTGAGTTTGAGGGCAAGAGAGAGAGACCCCCGTCTCTTAAAAAAAAAAAAAAAAAAAAAGGAAAAGGCTTAAGTCTTTCAAGACAGGGAGAACAGAAGTGCTGAAAACAGATGAGACAGGTTCGAATTTGGAAAATAGAAAGCAGGTGGGCAAGTGGTAAAGTTAAACATGGGCTCTGGGTTGAAGTGCTGAATCCATGACTGAGTTTGAGCAAGTTAGTTAACTCTCCATATCACAATAAATTGGAGGAAATATTATCATAGTACCTACCCACAGAGTTGAGAGGAGTCACTGATAACACTTCACGAAATTGCTTAGGACAATGCCTGATCGAGTTGGTGCTCAATAAATAGCAGCCATTATATGTATTATAACTGTTGCTGTTCCAGAGAGATCTGAGACCTCAGTCAGAAGCAGAGGAAGCTAAAAAGTACAAATCAGGCTGGGCACAGTGGCTCACACCTGTAATCCCAGCATTTTGAGAGGCCAAGGCAGGTGGATCACAAGGTCAGGAGTCCGAGATCAGCCTGCCCAACATGGTGAAACACTGTCTCTACTAAAGATTAAAAAATTAGCGGGGTGTGGCGGTGCGCCCCTGAAATCCCAGCTACTCAGGAGGCTGAGACAGGAGAATCACTTGAACCTGGGAGGTGGAGGTTGCAGTGAGCCGAGATCGCACCATTGCACTCCAGCCTGGGCAACAGGGCAAGACTCCTCAAAAAACATTTTTAAAATTTAAAAATTAAAAAGTGCAAATCAACTCAACTGGCCTTCAACAGAAGGTAAAGCACCACATGGAAACAGCAAGACCCTGCAGGAAGGATCCCCAGCCAACCCCCAGAACTCAAGTTACTAGACTCACACCATCAGGCAGGAAAGTGGGGCTTCCCCTCTAGGAAAGACATCCTCCCCCTGAAAAATAGACCTATAGCTACTGACATTTAGGAATCAACAAAATACGTCCTCTTCCACACCACAGTCAGCAAGTACCACCTACCCACGTAGTTTCTAGTCATCATCACAGTGGCTCATTCCTGGCTATCAATGGACAAGCAAGGAACACCAGGCATTTGAAGAGAAAGTCTAACATGAGTGACAGAGATCAGACTTTTTAAATAAGCAGAGAAAGGGGATGTGACAGAAATTGAAAAATGCAGGTAGTAGAAGAAATCTGAAAACAAAATTCTATTTCTTCAGGGACATGGAAGAAGAAACAAGAACAAAAGGCTATTAGAAAACTTTGAAAGACAGATCCTTTGAATAAAACATATACAATAGCCACATTTAGAAAAAAAAAAAGTCAGATAACAAATAAGGTGTCAAAGCTGGAAGTTTCCCTAAAAGTTATTTATTGACCAACTATCCCCATGTGGAAGTGAGGAAATGAGGGCTTACGAAGGGTGAAGTTGTTTGCCTCACATGGTAAAACCAGGACCCTCACAGATTAAAGGCATGTATTCATGCAGAGGGCCTGGCAGTTGTAAGCACTCAGTAAATTGTAGTCTTAATAATGTTTATTAAGAACTTAGATGTTACTGCATAATCTTACTTATTTGTAAAATCTAAAAAAGTAAAACCAATCAAAGAGAGTAGAGTGGTGGTTAACAGGGCTGGAGGGAAGGGTGGATGGGAAAAGGGAGATATTAGTCCAAGGGCATGTAACATTTCAGCTAGGAGGAATATATTCTAGTGATCTATGGCACTACATGGTCACTGTAGTTATTAATAATGCATATTTTTAAATGGGCAAAAGTGTGTGTGTGTGTGTATACACACACACACACATACATATATATATATATCTTTATTAATTATACCTTAGATTCTGGGGTACACGTGCAGATCTTGGTTACATAGGTATACACATGCCATGTATATTTAAGATGTTCTCACCACAAAGAAAGGATAAGTATACGTGGTGATGGATACATTAATTAGTCTGATTTGCTCATTTCACAATGTGTACATGTGTCAAGACATCACATTGTACCCCACAAATATGTACCATTATTTGTTAATTTAAAAATGCAGAGAATAAAGGACTTATATGTTCAAATCTGGGCAACACAGACCTCATCTCCAGAAAAAATAAATAAATACAAAATTAGCCAGGTGTGGTGATGCATGCCTGGAGTCCCAGCTATTTGGGAGCCCAAGAGGTGGAGGCTGTAGTGAGCCAAGATCACCACGCCACTGAACTCTAGCCTGGGTGAGAGAGTGAACCCTGTTAAAAAAAAAAAAAAGACTTATATGCAAGTAATTGTAAAGTTGTTTAAAAACTTTAAAAGATCACGTGTTACGTATGGGGCAGAAGGCTTTATTTCATATGCGTTATCTCATTTGTGCTCACAACACACAGGTATTATTGTTTCTATTTCATAAATAAGAAATATGAGGTTAAGAGAGTTTAAATAAACTTGTCAATTTCTGAGTCGTGGAGCAAGGCTAACTCCAGAATGCTTGCTCATGGCCAGAGCCAGTAGCAGGGTCCAGTTCTAAAAATAAAAATAAAATAACAAAACTCCAATAGGTTACAATATTAAGAACTTACAATATTAAGAACAATACCCACTGGAGGTTAGACCAGCACTGCCCAGTAGAAATATAATTTGAACCACATATGTAGTTTTTAAGTTTCTGGAGCCATTTTTTATTAAAAAGGTGAAGTTAATTTTAATAATTTATTTTAATCCAATACTATCCAAAATAGTATTTCTACATGTACTCAGTATAAAAATTATTAATGAGGGCCAGGCACAGAGGCTCACACCTGTAATCCCAGCACTTTGGGAGGCCGAAGTGGGTGGATTACAAGGTCAGTAGTTCAAGACCAGCCTGACCAACTTGGTGAAACCCCATCTCTCCTAAAAATATAATAATTAGCTGGGTGTGGTGGTGCATGCCTTTAATCCCAGCTACTCAGGAGACTGAAACAGGAGAATCACTTCAGAGGTGGAGGTTGCAGTGAGCGGAGATCATGCCACTGCACTCCAGGCTGGGCGACAGAGCGAGACTCTGTCTCAAAAAAAAAATTAGTGGGATATTTTTTACACTTTAAAAAATTCTAAATCTTTGGAATCTGGACTGTGATTTACACTTCCAGCACACTTTGTTTGGCTCAGCCATGTTTCAAATGCTCATAGCCACATGTAACCAGTGACTACTGTAATGGACAGTGCAGCCATCAACCAAAGCGTGCACCATCAGAAAGAGAGTCAGTGGATGGTTTGTGCCAAGTTCAACCTTACAGTTTCTCTCCTCGTGTAATTGGCATAAGGACAGGTAAACCCAGAGGGGAGCTAATTCCCACTTAATTGTTAGGCTCAGTGCCTTTGTATGCTTTTCCTGATTCCACCAGAAGGTGTCCCTTGTCTGTCTCCGAAATATTCCACATCGCCTGTATCCCAACAGTTATCACAACTCCATGCTAATTTTGTTTTTACATGCAAATTCCCTTTGACAAACTGTGTGTTATTTGAGGACAGGGCCCATTTCTCTTAAATCTCATTCCAAAGCACCTCTCTGTTATGAAAGTGAGACAAAAGAATCCCTATAATGCTCTGGACACATTTAATGGGCTCCTGATGTTCTACTGGAAGAAATGAACAAAAGCATGCTTTTGTCACTAGGTGACACTCTTGTCCCAGCCTTTTCATTTTTGCTCTTATTCTTCTTGGTGTTAGGGGGAAATCTAGTTTTCATATTCACAAGAAAATAGGAGCACCCCACATCTTTGTGACTGACCTTCAAAGCTGCAAGTGACAGGATCTAAGATGTAAGGTGTGTATATTCAAAAGGAAATCCCACACTGGCGACAGTGCCCTAATTCCTGCCATGCCAACTCTTTAGCAAGTAGTCCAGAAATCTGAGTTTTCTTGTCTAGTTTTTTTTCTTCTTTTAAAATCTGGCCTGTTTGCCCTGGCTGTGTGAGGAAACTGAATATCCTGCTTTGGAATGAATAGGAAAGGGATCCTGGGATGAGTATCTGGGGTTGGGGTTGTTGAGAGCCAGAAGAGGGACCAACCTGTTCCCATTTGCCAAGCAAGTGGCCTGATCTGTGACTGTCTTGGGAGGCCCGCAGCCCCTCTGGCTGTGGCCTAATGATCAGTACAGAGTTTTGGGGGGATCACTGTTAAATCCACTTAAGGCTTCCATATTTGCACCTTCTTCTTATGAATCCAGTAAATATTTAGCAGTAGAATTGAGATTCAGAAACCTGTGCAAGACTATCCTAAGAATCCTGGTCAATTCTGCACATGGTGTACATGTGTGTGTATGGTAGATTGAAGAAGGATAGTGTGGAGATTGCATCAGCAACACAGGCTTCTTTCTACTGAAATGGCTTTTCTGTGCAGACTAACTTTTCCTCGAGTCTTGGAAATAACATCCAGCCCAATTTATGGTATTCAGGCCAAAGGAGCAGTAAATTGAAACCTGCTATATAAGTAGGGTGATCATATAGTCAATTTATTGTCGAAATCAGGACACTTTTTGGAGGAAAGAGTAGTATTTTTTTGTAATTGCACTGGAATGGCAAGCATTAACGAGTAGGCTCCTGAGCAAACTAGGATGGATGGTCACTCTCTATATAAGGAGTGGCCAGTGCCTTACATTCAGCTTTTTGTCAGATGTAACTCAGAATGAAGGTTATCTTTCTGTTCTGGCTATTTTTCTTCCTCATCAAAAGAGAAGAAAACACCAGTGGTGTTTCCTAGTGTACAATGAGTAGAGTGACTGCCAGTAGACCTCACTAATTTCCATCATTTTACCAGGAAAACCACTTTGCAGAAGGGTCCAACATATCTACTGCCTTGCAGTGGATTCTGGAGGCCCTCAGAATGCTCACCAGTTTCTGCATTTGGCTAACAGAGGCTTTGGTATCAGGAATTCCTAACAGCTTTAAAAAGTGAATCCATATCAGATATCAGTTTCTACTTTTCTCATGATCTGTTCTTTATTTCTGTCTGATTTCCTCAATGACTAGCTAATTTCCTCCAGACCTGGACCTGTAATCCCAAATTCATGTGGACAGTTGCAGAGAGAGAGCTTTCTTTGCCTTATGGTTTGTATACCCTTGAAGTGTATGGCTAAAAGCAAAGTCTCCTCTCCTTGCTTGTTCCTTCATCCGCATCAGGAGTGTACCTCTGCACGATCTCCTAGAGGACTGGATTTATTCTGAGCACTGTGATATGAAAAGCCCGGCTGCATGGTGTGGTGCAAATACCACCAACTGGATCAGAAGACATGAGCTCAGTGAACCTAGCACAGATCCTGATCCTAGTAGATGCTCAGTAAGTGTGAGCTAATTCCCAATCAGATCATTATAGTTAACCACTGGAGGGGAGCTTCTGTGCCCTTCTCTACCAACACTGCATCAGAGGAGTTCTTTGCCCGGGTACCCCCAATTCAGACCTACACTAGCAGATACTAGGACCATTCAGAGCAAGTAAGAGCTACCAACACTGAGGCCTCTACAGATCAAGGATCTTTCAGCTATGGATCCTTTAAATCTTACTTACTTATTTATCTGAGACGGAGTCTCGCTCTGTCACCCAGGCTAGAGTAAAGTGGTGTCATCTCAGCTCACTGCAACCTCTGCCTCCCAGGTTCAAGCAATTCTCCTGACTCAGCCTCCCAAATAGCTGGGATTACAGGTGTGTGCCACCATGCCCAACTAATTTTTATATTTTTAGTAGAGACATGGTTTCACCATATTGGCCAGGCTGGTCTCAAACTCCTGACCTCAGGTGATCTGCCTCCCAAAGAGCTGGGATTATAGGCACAAGCCACCACACCCAGCCAGCCCCACGTTGGATCACCCACCCTTACCTGCACTTACTTAGTCAAAGTGGCTCCACACCTGGAGCCTCATTTGTAACCTGGGGATGTTGAAAACTACCTCCAGAGTTGCTGCAGCAATAAAATACTACAGATGTCAGTTAGGTCTCAGCACATAATAGTCTCTCCATATGGAATCCATTATTATCTAAAAGGACAGTAACATTTAGGGTCAGTTGAGAAAATAGCTCTTTACTAAAAAGGGATCAATGACTGGGAGATGCCAGAAATAAGACCCTAAAATCATAAATCTCAAAACAACAACAATAACCCTAAGACTGTACTTGTGACCCATTTCAACTATGTAATTTATACAAGAAATTCCTTTATGCTACGGCAAGTAAGCTTCAACTTAAATCAGTGGCTGGACTTGATCCATTGGTAGTGGTTGTCTGAAGTGCTGGTTAATAAAGATTCTGCTGCTGAGTTAACTTCAACAGGGAAATACGTCGTGGCTGACTGATCAGTGATGCCTGCTCTGGCCACAGGATTGGGAAGCATAGGCAAGTATACCATGTAGTTACTGTGTTCCTCACCCACCAGTAGAGGAGGCTGCCCTTAATACAGGGAAGAATTTGGAGGTCTAGAATAGCACTCAAGCTTTGGACAGCTTGGGGAAACAAATGGAAGGTAGTGATGTTCCAAACATTGCTGCAAATAGGAAGGGTTGGAAGATCGTGGCAAATCTTGACAGTAGGTACGCAAATTTCAAGGCTATCCTAACTCTACTCTGGAGCAGCCCCATAAGAGTAGTCAAAAGGGCCTAGGCAATTGCCTCGAAGAATCAAGAGAAAATTCTGAACATTGGGAAACCCTAAGTCAGTCCAAAGAGCCCAAGTTAAAGTACAGGAGGAGCCGGGAAGCACAACAGAGTATAAGGTAAAATTAAAGCAAATGCCCAACCTTGTCTTTGGAAACATTCGTTTAAAAAGCACTAGCTTGGCCTGGGCATGGTGGTTCATGCCTATAATCCCAGCACTTTGGGAAGCCAAGGCGGGTGGATCACCTGAGGTCAAGAGTTCAAAACCAGCCTGGCCAACACGGTGAAACCCCCGTCTCTACTAAAAAATAAAAATAAAATTTAGCTGGGCATAGTGGCACATGGCTGTAATCCCAGTTATTTGGGAGGCTGAGGCAGGAGAATCGCTTCAACCTGGAGGCAGAGGTTGCCGTGAGCCGAGGTCACACCACTGCACTCCAGCCTGGGCAACAAGATTGAAACTCCATCTCAAAAAAAAAAAAAAAAGGAATTACTAGCTTGGAAACTGCCAAAATGGTCAAGAGCAAGAAAGCCTTAAATGTCCCACAAAGTAATGCTCCTTTCAGAAATCTAGTGGCCTTCCTGTAATTGTTGAATGACGTCCCAGTCATCTATGTTGAGAGCTCTAATCTTGAGCAGAATTGAGTAAGAAAAAGTACAGCCTGGTTCTTTCTTAATGATAGAGTACAAAAGATGACCTTTATAGAGGTCATGGAGATTATAAATAGCAAATTCCTATTCCCAGCCCTGTGTGGCCCCTGCCCCAATTCAACAAGAAATAGCAGCATTTGAAGCAGACCTTCTGAGTTAGGAAAAATAATCCCGAAGAACTTGAAGAGTCAGGAGAAAAATAAAGATCAAGAGCCTTAACTTTAAGAAGAACAAGTTTTGGAACAGGCTCTTCTCCTACCAAAGCTGTCATTAAGCAGGTTTCTCTTGACGTGAGGACAGCTGCTCGTGTGGCTACTGTGCTGCTTGTACCCCGAGGGTCAGCTGCATGGAGGGGTGTGGTACAGCTCTCCCCCAATCTTTCTTTTTAAAGTTTTTATTAAAATTTTTTTTTTTTTAATTTTGGTACCATTCCTACTGAAGTCTTTGAGACCACCAATATTCTTTTCTTTTTTCTTCCTACATTTTCCAATGGCACAGCAGACTGGGAAGCACCTGTGAGTTTTTCAAACTTTGTGGCAAACATTGCCCAAAGGTAGAGTTTACAGAGCCTTACTCAGTTGGAAAAGATGTAGGTTTAGACTGGCTTTTTTTCCTGTAATTTTTTTTAGGAACTATATATCTTTTTTCTGATACAGAATTAATGTATCATTTTGGCAAATACAGAGGGGCATTAAGAAGAAATTAGGAATTGCCCATAAAATTACTGCTAGAGATAACCCCTGTTTACATTCACTAGCTTAGTATATAGCATTCACTAATGGGTACCAGGGTCATCCTTCTCCAAGCATTCTGTGGGACATTGGTATGTTAGGAAGAGGTTCTTAGTGTCTCCTTGCCACTTTTTCACCAGGAGCAGTACTGGCAGGGTTTGCGATGGGGAAGGCAGAAAAAGGGGACAAAAACGGTGATCACCACAATGCTGAGAAGTGGGGGAATGGGAAGATTTGTGAGCATGGTGTACATTTAATGCATTATGCCTATAGAGGTGGCAACTCTAATGATTGAAAGGGGGAATAATTTGGTGACAATTAGCCTTCTCTGATGTGTTCTGGCAGGTGGAGAAGTATTTCACTGTTTGAGAAACATTGTTTTTCAGAGTTTGAGAAACATTATCTTTCAAGGTCTAATTTCCTCACTCCTCAGGTGTCGAGACCTCTGTTTACACCAGATCAATTGTGCAAAGTTCCCTGTAACCCAGAAATGAAGCAATTATTTCAGACCTATTTATGGCAGGACACACAGTGAGATTTTGCTGATAGTGCCTTTACATCTCAACCTTGGGTTCCATCCCTCTGCCTGACCACGTTTCTCTAGGTAATCAGTGACTGCCTGATTTACCTGGATTGGTAGGGGTGATGGGGGAATACAGAGGGAGAAATACTCATTAGATGCTGTTCTAAGATTAGCTCTTGTTCCTGATCATTGAAGTAGTCTTTGGAATTCTCTGCTCAGTCCTGGGAAGATGTCGTCAAGGGGATAATTGTCAGAATGGTGCAAACACTGCAGGAGAAACAGTAGTTACACTCACTGAAAAGATAAGGAGGTGTTTTCTAGAAAGATGCCCCCTTTGCAACTGATGATTATTCAAAATTAAAACTACCCAAGTAACTGCCATCCATTAATGCCTGAGTTGTGGTTGTATCTGTGTGCAGAGAAATTGACCACAAGACTTTCAAGACTTAGAGGACTGAATGAGGGGTGTCTGCCTCTCAATGAGGAGTCAGAGCAGCAGGGTTTCTTCCTCAGGACTCTCCAGGAACAATAAGGACCCATGTGGTGAGATTGGACCCACCTGGATAATCTGGGCTAGCCTTCCCATCTGAAGGTCCTCAACTTAATCACATCTAGAAAGTCCCTTCTGCCACATAAGGTTTTGTCACAGGTTCTAGGAATTAGGACGTGGATATCTTTGAGGGATCATCATTCTGCCCCCATAGCCATGACTTCCTGGACTACATCAACACTGCTCAAACTCTATGCCTCCACTTCTAGGGATCTGAACACAGGTCATGAGTTCAGGGTTTTAGAAGATGGTGTCACTAGGGCAGGTGTTAATATTAGCCTCAGCACAATACCAGCATTTTGGCACTCATAATTATACCAGCAAGCTTCATACACCTAGTCTTCCTTCAGGCACCTGTAGACATTTGCACTTTGCCACTTCCATCAGCTCCCAATCTCTTTCCCCTGGCTGGCTCAGAAATAAACAGCACCACGTGTGACCCTCTGGTAGGAGGGGCTAAAGAAAGCTCCACTCCCATTTTAATCCCTTCACTTTCCACCACAGATAACAACCCAGATAGATTAGGGCCAGCTGGTGTGTCTTCCTATTAGCAAACACTGTGGGGAGTGAGCTGTGCCAATTATCTTGCAACATCCACACTATGTCTCCCCTGACTCCTCTGCAACTCTCTCCCTCCAATTCTCTCCTCATCACATGATACTTGGGACTGTAGACTGGCTTATGAAAAATGTGGATAATAATGTGCAAACAGCGGGGTGTGGTGGCTTACACCTGTAATCCCAGCAGTCTGGGAGGCCGAGGAGGGTGGATCACTGGAGCCTAGGAGTTTGAAACCAGCCTGGGCAATATGGTGAAACACTGTTAAAAAAAAATACAAAAATTAGCTGGGCGTGGTGATGCACACCTATAATACCAGCTACTCGGGAGGATGAGGCAGGTGAATTGCTTGAACCCGGGAGGTGGAGGTAGCATTGAGCCGAGATCATGCCACTGCACTCTAGCCTAGCCAATAGAGCAAGACTCTGTTTTAAAAAAAAAAGTTACCTTTGGATAATTTTCAAATAAAGCATATATGCTTTAGTTGCCAAAATACTGCCCCATACTTCCTATTGTCTTATAGCCAGGCTTCTCTACTTATGTTGATTGCCTGGAGCCTATAGACATCTGAGATTGTGACCTCTGGTGGAGAGGATAAAGAGGCTCAGTAACATGTTTTTTTATGGACATAGGGATACAAAGCAAAATCCCTTGAGCTTTTAGATATTTGTGGGCATTTACATTTCTGTTTCTTTTCTTTTTCTTTTTCCTTTTCCTTCCCCTTCCCTTTCTTCCTCTCTTCTGTCCTTTCCTGAAACGGCTATCGATAGAATTGAAAAGGAAGCAGCTTTAGAAGTGTAACTGAAAGATGAGCTCTTAGTGTAAAAAAGTAGGTATGGTCTGTGTTCTAAAACATTTTCAGGAAGGCATGGGAAGGGATTTTGTTGACATTAGAGATTAAATGCTGAGTGCCCCATGTTTTCTGACTTAATCAGAGATGTGTATAATCACAGCTACCAAGTAGGAAGTACCAGCTCCATGCCAGGTAGCGTGCTCAGTGCTTCACATAGATACTTTTGAACTGCGTGAGACCTGGCAGAGTCAAGTGCAATCCTCAGCTTTCACAGCTGGTCAGTAGGATGACTAGATTTGCTAACCAGGTGTGTCTGGTTTCTAAATTTGGTATGTATTTACTCTTCAGTATAATGGTTTTTTAACTTTTAATTTTTTCTTTTTCTCTAGTCCTGTGTCAAAGACTTTTGTAGATCATCATTTATTCCTACCAGTACAAGGTCTCCATGTCATAAAGAAATGACAGTGATATTTCTGTAGTTTTGGGAAAGAGAAAAATAAGCAATAGAGTTCTTCTATTTAACTGGTTTCATAAATAAAGTGTTCTGTTCTCCCTACAGAGGTAAGAAAGGAGCAGGTGGGAGATTTCCCTTTCCAGCTTTATTTCTCATAGCTGGTCCTGAGCCTGGTTTGAGGAAGTGCCTCTAATACTTGTCACCATAATCTTGATATTTGCCTGTATTTATCTTAGAGATTTGAAACCTGAATCTCATAGAAGTTAATTTCCAAGATGATAAATTGGGTGAGGAAATACTGTGGCTAAACTTCTATCCAGCTTGCCAGCTACTTACTTTTTCATTATGATTTTTGTAATTTGAGCATAGGGGCTTAGCTGTTCTTTAACCTTATCTACCCCAGTGTAGTTCCTAATGCTCAACGCTACTGATTCCTTAACAAACCTTTGGTGGGTGATTCAGCTGTGTTCTCTACGCTGCCACCTCCCGATATGGTGTGTTCATGTGCGATAAATTGTACTAGTTGCTGCTTCTAGCAAGTCCAGCCTCATATAGACTTATTCCATATTTACACTTTGGAATTCATAGTGTGAATTTATTGTGTGTTTGTGTGTCTACACACATAAGGTTATGTGTGCTTTGACCATTTCACTGCAATTTGTCGTAGGTTGTTCTGTGTCCTGGAGGAATAATAATAATAATTTGGTACTTATTAAGCATTTACTATGTACCAGTCTTTATATATAAGGAGTGAATGAGCTGTTACACCAAATTTATGAGGAGGCCCTCTCACCTTCTACACCGAACTGCCTCTGGAAGTTCTTGTATCTTGAAGGTCCTTGCCTAGCACAAATATTTCTGATGTGACTTTGATTCTGGATTGACCTTTGGCTCTGATCTATCTTTGGGTGGATACTAGTCCTTAGGAGTAACGGCCCTTCAGAGCAGAGCATGCTGAAGCATGAACTCATATAAAGAAGTCACGTGACCATTCATTAACGAAAATGCAACATAACTGTAGGCAGGGTAGTGGAATAGAAAAACAGGTAATCCTCCCTGAGTTTGAGTCCTCTTTCTGCTGTCTACTAGATGTGTTGTCTTGAAGAAATTATTGAAGTCTTTCTGAGCTTCAGCTTCTCACCTATAAATTGGGTGTGACAATATTGTAACTCGGTTATTTTGACTGATTGCAACTGTTGTGATAGCTTAGGGTGGGACTGGGCCACAGTGGCATGTGGTAGATAAGCAATCTATCATAACTATTGTATTTGTTATGAGGAGCAGCATGTTTAGTTTACTAAAAGTCTGTAACTGGCAAAGTCTATTTTTTGGTGATAAAGTTTGTTCAATATAAATTATGTGCTGAGGTAAAAGAGAAACATTCTGTATTTATTGTTAGAACTAATATGCCAATGAGCATTGCTTTTAATATGTTAGAAAAGTATGATGTGCTCATTTCCATTATTGCCTCTTCACAAGAAATATTGCTGTTGCCATGGTTTCATGAAGGAAAGATCTGAATATATATAAGCACCCTAAGAGTTACAGCACAGATCTGTGGAATGGTTCTAAGTAAGTTATTTCATGTTGAAATTGTTTTTGCTGTAAAGACAAATTTTCTAAACTATAATTTAATGTACATAACTTGGCTTCTTACAGTTTAACTCTCTTAGGATCAGTAAACACCAATTGAGTACATGTCAAATATAATAGATGTGCTAGAGATAAAATATCATTTAATAATGATGGTAATGATGATAATAGCAGCAGCTACATTTGTTGCATATTGCTATATGCCAGACACTATTCTTAGCATTTACCATGGATTATTTTATTTAATTCTCATATAGGTTCTGTACTCAGAGAATATGCTGTTTAGTTGGGGAAACAGAATTTATATCATAAAGGCTAAATAACAGCACTCAGCTTACTCTGAGGACCTAATATAACCCAGAGAATAATGGAGGGAGAGACTTTTTAAGTGTTAGCATTTTAAACTTATCAACTTTTTTTTTTTTAGAATAAAAAGAATGAAAGAAAGAGGAAGAGATTTTAGAAAAAGAAAAGGAGAAAGAAAGAAACAGCAAAAGAAAGAAAAGAATGAAAGAGAAAAAGAGGAAGAGATTTTAGAAAAAGAGAAAAGGAGAAAAAAGAAACAGCAAAAGAAAGAAAAAAGGAATGAAAGAGAGAAAGAAAGAGGAAGAGAAAGACGGAGAGAGAATGGGATTCTTGTTTTATTGCCCAGGCTAGAATACAGTCTAAAAATGGGTATTAAAAACCTCTTTTATGCCAATAATTGTGTTTAACAATGGAGACAGGAAGGAA
>CAUYQU010031880.1:0-20048 GCA_963574635.1 Cheracebus regulus | reverse complement strand
TATCAAACACTTTAAATTTTAAAAAAAACACAAATTAATAAAAAAAAAAAAAAAAAAAAAAAAAAAAAAAAAAAAAAAAAAACCTTAACTATGGGTATGAGGTGAAAAAAACTGATGTTTACAAAAAAAAAAAAAAAAAGGTCAAAACCAAGAGCCAAAAGTTGATCAATGATGCCACCACAGTAACTGAATAAAAAACAGACTTGTCAAGAAGAATCACTCAAGAACAAGCTGCAAGGTATAACCAACTGCTTGTATATAACTGCCTTTGTAAAAAGTACCAAATTATAACTACAGGTTGCCTAGATAAAAAGGGTTTCCTTGCTGCTATATACCATTCAGAAAGGACACAGGAATTTCTGTTTTCCATCTGTAGGTTTTCATTTTGCTGCCAGGAATTCCAGGATCATATCTGATGTTCAATTACAGAAATTTACTAGCCCTCATAGTTAGCATAGTCGCTTCCTTCCTTCTCTTGTTTTTATAGTTAATAATCATAGCGGTAACTATATTTTTCAAGCACTGTTATTTCTTCCAGTTAAAACTTCCAAAGCCTTAACAATATACTTGACTATATAGACATGCAACTCGTGAAGAAAAATGGCACTACCAAGAGTAACCCAAAGTTCATTTATGTTTTTGCATTCTTACTTCAAGATTTAGAGAAATCTAACAAGTACAAACACAGATTTCTAATTTTTACTCCTTTTACGAAATGGATAATACAGACATACCTTATTAAGTTTTCCAAGTGCTGATATCAAATCTGCCCATTCACTGGAGTATTCAAAATTCTTTAGTGCTTTGTCAATTGCGGCTACATAGTTTCTGTATTTGGAGTCACTCAATAACTCCAGCTCTTCTGTGTTCATCCTCCCACAATGTCCCTCTAGAGACCAGTTCCAAACTCATGTAAAGTCATTACCTACAAAAGAGTTTGCAGGAGAAACCAAGGTTACAAAGTATTAAAATGGGTTCATGTGATCTTACTACAAAGGTAATGACTAACTTGAAAATGTTTCCTAGTATTAGCAGTGGTTGAAACTCTATTCAGCTAGTGTGCAGGGTCATGGAAGTATTCAAAGACAGCCTGAAAGATAATTATTTGTGTGTTCCTTCCTAGGAATTGAAAAAATGACTGTGAAAATTTAATATGTAATAGCATAGAAAATTTTCTTATACTTATTTCAATTTAGAAATCATGTTATTTCCCTGTCATATTTATGTAACATTTCTGATATATATACTCCTCTACTTTGTTTTGATCCTAAAATACACTAAGTCTGGTTAGATTGGCAGAATCATGAACATAGGGGAAAAAGGAAATTTTTTAAATGAATGATTTGGAGATCATTTTATTAAATAATAAGTGAGCATGTAGTATGAAGGCCCATTAGCTGTTTGGAATTAGACTTTACTTTGAATAAAACAGACAAGAACATGTGGTGATTTAAAGTATATCCACAGCTGGGTACAGTGGCTCACACCTGTAATCCCAACTACTTGGGAGGCTTGAGGATGGAATATGGCCTATGGTCAAGGTTTTAAGACCAGCCTTGGAAACACAGTGAGATCTTAAAAAATAAAAATATACTTAAAAAAAATAAAAATTAACCAGGCATGGTAGCACCTGTAGTCCCAGCTACCCAAGAAGGTGAAGTGGCAGGATGGCTTGAGCCCAGGAGTTCAAGGATGCAATGAACTATGATTGCCCCACTGTATTCCAGCCTGGGTGACAGAGCAAGATTCTGTCTCTATTAAAGCAAAACAAAATGAATCCACAAATTCTTTGTTATTTCTTTGAAAAAGTAGTGCCTAGTCCCCCAGCACTGTAGGGTCAACTTTGTGACACATTTCTAATGAAAAGAATACGGTAGAAGAGACAATGTTTAATGGCCAACGTGTCATAAAAGCACTTTGGTTTCCTTTACTCTTTTATCATTAGTTCTGGGGGAAGCTAGCTGCCATATCATGAAGACACTTTCAAGGAGCCCTATGGAGAAGGCAGGACACGTGACAAGGAGCTGAAGCTTTTTGCACAGCCATGTGAGCCACCTTAGATGCAGATCCTCCATCCTCAGCCAAGCCTTAATTTGACTGTGGCCCCAACTGGCATCCTGACTCTAACTTCATGAGAGACCCGAAGCCAGAACTATAGGCTAAGTCTCTCAAATTCATGACCCACAGAAGATCTTGTTACAGGCCACTCAGTTCAGGAGTAATTTGTTACAAGCAATAGATAATCTAGGATAATAGGAAGAATTTAATCAAGGTTCTACTTAAAAACCAATGTCGTTCGCCTTTAATTTCTTTGGTATCCTAACTGACTTCTTACTAACTCGGTACCTTTCTCTAGAGCTGGGTGTGTGGATCTACAGGAAGGTCTAAGAGTGGGCCTCAGGGAATGCTAACACAATTCAACCAAGGTAAGAATAGTCTTTTCAACAAGCAGTTTGGGATAACTGAACATTCCATGTGCAAAAGAACAAAGTTGACTTCTTCACATCTACACAAAAGCTGCTTTAAAATAGATCAGAGATCTAAATATAACAGCTAGAACTATAAAACTCTCAGAAGAAAATATAGGATTAAATCTTAGTTACCTATGGCTAGGCAAAGTCTTCTCTGAAATAAAACCAAAAGCCGGGTGCAATAGCTCACGTCTGTAATCTCACCACTAAGGGAGGCCAAGGTGGGCGGATCGCTTGAGGTCAGGAGTTCAAGAAGAGCCTGGCCAACATGGTGAAACCTTGTCTCTACTGAAAATACAAAAATTAGCCAGGTGTGATGGCTCATGCCTGTAATACCAACTACTCGGGAGGCTGAGGCAAGACTATCACTTGAACTCGGGAGGCTGAGGCAAGACTATCACTTGGACTCGGGAGGCCGAGGCTACAGTGAGCTGAGATCGCACTACTGTACCCCACGCTGGGCAACAGAGTGAGAGTCCATCTCAAAAAATAAATAAAGTAAAACCAAAAACATAAGCAACAACAACAACAACAAAAATAGATAAATTAGACTTCATCAAAGGTAAAACTTTTGCGTTGCAATGGGTAACATCAAGAAAGTGAAAAGACAACTGAGGGAATGGGAGAAAATATATCTGCCATATATCTGATTAGACTTAAACTAGATAATAAATAACACTTCTAAGCCAATAAAAAAAGGACAAATAATTTAAAAATGGTCAACAGATGTGAATGGACATTTCTAAAAGGAAAATTTACAAATGGTAAGTACACAAAATGACACTCCACATAATTAATCATCAGGAAAACAAAACCAAACCACAAAAATATTTCATGCCCAGCAGGATGGTTATAATAAAAAAGACAGACGATAGTTAAGTGTGGATAGAGATATGTGGAAATTGGAACTCTCATACACAGCTGGAGGAACATAAATTGGTGTAGGTCTTTTGGAAGACAGTCTGGTAGTAATTCTTCAAGATTCAACACAGAATTACTACAAGCCAGAAATTCCACTCCTAGGTGTAGTGTAGACCCAAGAGAAATGAAAATATATGTCTGCTCCAAACGTATGTGAATTCTCATAGAAGCATTATTCATAATAGCCAAAAAGAATAACCCAAATATTCATCAACTAACATACAGAAAACTAAAATACAATGGAATAATATTTGGTAATAAAAATGAAGTAGTGATATACACTATAACATGCATGAACCTTGAAAACATGCTAAGTGAAAGAAGCCACTGATATAAGATCATATGATTTCATTTAAAAGATATGTCAAGAATAGAAAAATCTATAGAGACAAAGTAAATTAGTGGTTGATGAGAGTTGGGGGAGAAGAGGATTTGGTGGAAAATGGAGAATGAACTAAAAATAAATATAGGGTTTCTTTTGGGGATGACAAAAATGTTTTAAAATTGATTGTAGCGATGATTTTACAACTCTGAATATACTGAATACCATATTATACACACACACACATACACAAATATACATACATATATATATATATATATTTTTTTTTTTTTCCTGAGACAGAGTCTTGCTCTGTCACCCAGGCTGAAGTGCAGTGGTGCAATCTTGGCTCACTGCAACCTCCACCTCCAGGGATCAAGCGCTTCTCCTGCCTCAGCCTCCTGAGTAGCTGAGATTACAGGCACCTGCCACCACGCCTGGCTACTTTTTGTAGTTTTAGTAGAGACAGGGTTTCATCATGTTGGACTCAAAATCTTGACTTCGTGATCAACCCACTTTGGCCTCCCAAAGTGGTGGGATTACAGGTGTGAGCCACCGCATCCAATCCATATTATACACTTTAAATAGGTGAATTGCAGGGATCTATGAATTGCCTTAAATTACATGCAAAATTTACACATCTTACATTTTATTGGAGAGAGAGTCTACTTCTTTTATAATATTCTCAAACAATAGTTTTTTAACAAAAAGGTTCAGAGCCACTAGAGAATATAGCTAATGAGTAGAACTTGTGTTTAAAAACAAACAAACAAACAAAAAAAAACTACAAATCTATTGATTTATAAGATCAAAATTTCCTTGGTTAAGGCTGTGTCAAAGAGAGGCAAGACAAGCTTCCCAATTCTCTACTTTACTTCTTTTAACCACAAAAATGAAAACAAGCCCCAAATCCTATCTTTGAAGAGAGTAATCACCGTAAATGTGATTTCACTTGAAATTATTTTGCTTCACTATACCATGTGCCAAGCACCATATTTAGCTGCTGACTAGAGAGAACATCCCTGACCTCATGATACTTTCATTCCCAATTGGGACGGGTGAGAATAGAGAACAAAATAACATAGTCAATCTATTTTTCTCTTTAAAACTGGTTATTTGATGCTAGGGGACTTAATATAAAGTTTATGTGGGAGGAAAAACACAGTCATACAGTAGTTCTCCCCCACCCTTATCTACATTTTCATTGTCTGTGGGGTTTCAGTTAACCTCAGTCAACCACAGTCTGGAAATATTACATGAAAAATTCCAGAAATAAATAATTCGTTAGTTTTAAATTACATAGCATTTTGAGTAGCATGATGAAATCTCTCACGTAACAAAGTGAATCTTCCCTCTGTCCAGTGTATTCATGCTATAGATGCTAAATGTCTATTAATCACTTAGTAGCTGTGTGGGTTATCAGATTGACTGTTATGGTATCACAGTGCTTGTGCCCTTATTTTACTTAAAAATAGCTGTAAAGCGCAGCGGTACTATGCCTAATTTGTAGATTAAACTTTATCATTGGTATATATGTATAGAAAAAAAACAGTATTTACAGAGTTTGGCATTATCCGCAGTTTCAGGCATCCACCGGGGAGTCTTAGAACATATCTCCAGCAAATATGGGAGGGTGGGAGGGACACTACTGTCCCTTCAAGCTTTGGACTCAGTAGCAAATCGAACACAAAACAGTATTTTGAAGTACTCTGAAGAACTCACAATAAACATGAACTTATATACGTGAATCAAAATAGTATTAACCTTGCACATCAAATTAATTTTGTTTTATGTAAGAAATCACTATGCAATTTTCCTACCAGGGAAGTTCTCTAAGAGCAGGAACTATGTTTTACACGTCTGTACGCTGGAAAACACGCAACTTACAATAGGGAGGCTCAAGTTGGACTCATGATAAAAGTGTTTAAACATAATGGTTAAAGACTAGTAATAAATTTAAAATGATACAAGCTACTTAATTATCAACTTTTAAATACAAGATTTAACCATAAACACATGCACAGCATACATACAAAGCAATAGCTGTATGTATGTCAGATACAAAAGACTAGCATACTAAAACAAGCAAAGCCATGAACTTTGATAGCTAATAAAACAGTTAATACTAATAGTGACATATATGGAACGAAGGGTAGAGTGATCACAATTTAAAACATTTCTAGTTCTGTTTCTCCGAGTCAGAAGGACAGCAAAACCAAATTAAACTCAGGAAAAGTATCAACTGGACTGGATTTTCTGAAAGCAGATAAAATTAGTATAAAACAACTACATTTTAGTCGACGAACCTAAGAATGTACTTGTTGTGGCAGATGGAGTAAAACACATGCGTAAATTTTATCAGCAGTTGAAATTTTATCAACAATTTTCTTTCCTTAGCAAGATTGCCAGAATAAGATATAAAACAGTATTCATTTTGAAGATACATAATATTCAGTGCATGAGGAATTTAGTAGTAATTTCTATTAATGAAAATAGGGGTCATTTATCAGCCTAACAATTTTTAAGCAATATTATCTCAACATACACATCCTTCAGATAATCTTTTCTTATTTGCTATATAAAAAAAAACAACAACAATGAATAATGACCTGCTAAGGTTTTTAACTCTTGCATGCTTCTACAGCTAAAATGTTTGGTCAGGTAATTAATTTGAATTTTCTTATTTTTTAGCCAAAGAATTCCTAAATATTTAAATATGATTTAAAAGAGTTCATATAGCTTAAGACACACAAAAAACACAGAATATCAAAAGTAAAATCTTATGAAAATTGCTGAAAAATGAGATGGGACATTCTGTAGAAGTTCCATCAGCAGAGCTGCAGTATTATTTTTCATATGAAAAGATGGTTGGTATGTTTGGCCATGTCCTTGCCCAAATTTCATCTTGAATGCCCACATGTTGTGGGAGGGACCTGGTGGGAGGTAAACAAATCATGGGGGCAGGTCTTTCCCATGATGTTCTCATGGTGGTGGGTGAGTCTCATGACATCTGACGGTATTCTAAGGGGGACTTTCCCTGCACAACCTTTTTTTTTTTTTGCCTGCTGCCATCCACGTAAGACATGACTTGCTCCTCCTTGCCTTCTACCATGATTGTGAGGTTTCCCCAGCCACTTGGAACCGTAAGTCCAATTGATCCTCTTTCTTTTGTAAACTGCCCGGTCTTAGGTATGTTTTTATCAGCAGTGTGAAAACTAATACAATGGTCAAATTCTGGGAATAAAAATTTAGTTTGTAATTCTTCAGTGACTTTAAGACAAATAAAATTACTCATTATATGTCAGAAGAGAAGTGTAAAGATACATGACTTTTAAGTTTTCATCCAATATATAAGTACCAATTGCAGTTCTCAGGTATTTTCCCCCGTATTTTATTTTATAATGGCTTAGGTCAATACTTCTCAAACTATCTGTAGTGAAAGTTCATTATTTCCACCCAGCCCATCACTGACACTAACCAATACTTTTCTAAAATATAAAATCATGTGCTTTGGTTGTTGCAGTAATATTAAATTGCTATAGAAGTTTCTAAATGTTTACTTTTATCTCTGTGCTTATTTCATCATGTCCATTAACAAAGTTTGTAATGTCACACTTTAAACACCACTGGCTTAGATCAAAATGTAAATATAACATATCCCCATACTGTATCAAACTTTGTATCATGCCGCTTCTCCAGAACAAATACAAATAAATATACATATTCAATAACAAAACTGTTTCACAAAAACCCCAGGCAATGAAAAGACAGGCAGTAGAGGGTAGGGCTTCCAAGAACAGGGGTTAAACTCAAGATGGCCTAAATTGAAATCCTAGCTGTAAAGTTTATGCAGCTGAATATATTCCTATCAAGCAATGCATTACTGTAATAACTACATAAGTATAATAAAACTTTTTCCAAAATTTTCTGCAACTAGAGATTAGCATCTAATTAATTTGAAGATTTGACTTGACTTCTAGGAGTATCATACTTAAGTAGCTTTTTTTTTTTTTTTTTGGAGACAGAGTCTCACTGCAACCTCTGCCTCCCGGGTTCAATCTATTCTTGTGCCTCAGTCATCTGAGAGACTGGGATTACAGGCACATACTACCACACCTGGCTAATTTTTGTCTTTTTTTTTAGTAGGGATGGTTTCACATGTTGGCCAGGCTGGTCTCGAACTCCTGGCCTCAAGTAATCCGCCTCCCTTGGCTTCCCAAAGTACTGGAATTACAGGCATGAGCCACCACACCCAGCCTAAATAGGATTTTTTAAATCTCCTTTCACAAGGGCTGGAATGACCTCCTTCACATTTACAGTTATGTTTAATACAGATTAAACTGAACAAGATTTTTTTAAAAGTGTAACTGGATATAGCATATTTTTTATAGACGTTCTTAGGCAATCTTTGTTTTTTTAAGCACTTAATAGCCATGTGAATATATTCTGTATTTGAGGAGAGTAAGGTCAAGTGTGACCATACCAGTTAAGATATATACTGCAGTTCCGCTTTTTATTTTTTTTCTACAAAGATTTTCTCAGAAAAAAAAAATGGCTTCTTAACTACATTGTCATTGATAGATTAATTCATTTATTTAGATCATATTTAATGGCCTATTGTTTATCAATCACTATTATGGGACTGCTGATGCAGATATGAATAAGTAAGATAAGGTTATTGACTTCATAGTATTTGTATTCCATTGAGAGATGATAGGAAACAAGCAAATAAATATTAAAATTTCAAATGTTAACAAATGCTAGAAAGGAAATAATGTGATGTTACAGGGAAGGTGGTAAGAGTTTGGGCCCCGGGCAGGGTACTTACACTGATCAGAAAAGGTTTTGTTAGGGTTTGGTATTACTGAAGGATGGAAATAAATTTGTCACACAGAGTTGACCTAAAAGATTTTAAGAATAGCCAGAACAAAATGCCTACAATGCAAAAAAATTTGGTGTATTTGAGTCTGGATATTATTCTAAGCTTTGTACTGGAATATTTGTTTTTAGGGTATAAGTACAGTGCAGGGTTAGCTAAAATGCTGCTGTTTCTGCTGCATCAGAAGAGGTCTTATCCTCAGAATGATTAAGACTAGAAGGTGACAGGACAAGCTTTGAGGAAAACCATTGCGTACTACTGTCCCCTTTGTCAAAAGCCAGTTTGTTGTAGGGCTGGGCGTGGTGGCTCACACCTATAATCTTAGCACTTTGGGAGGCTGAGGCAGGTGGATTAATTGAGGCCAGCATTTTGAGACCAGGTTGGCCAACATGGCAAAACCTCATCTCCAATAAAAATTAGCTGGGCATAGTAGTGCATCCCAGTAATCCCAGCTACTCAGGAGGATCACTAGAATACAGAGGTGGAGGCTACAGTGAGCTGAGACCGTGCCCCTTGCACCACACCCTGGGCAACAGAGCAAGACTCTGCTTCAAGAAACAAACAAACAGTTGTAAAAGTGTGGAATTATTTCTGGGCTGTCTATTCTGTTCCATTAGTCCATATGTCTGTTTTTATGCCAGTTCCATGCTGTTTTGGTTACAATAGCTCTGTAGTGTATTATGAAGTCAGGTAGTATAATATCTCCAGCTTTGTTCTTTTTGTTCAAGATGGCTTTGGTTATTTGAGGTCTTTTGTGGTTCCACATGAATTTTAGGATTTTCTATTTCTGTGAAGAATGTCATTGGTATTTTGATAAGAATACCAATGTGTATTGAATGTGTAGATTGTTTTGGGTGACAGACATTATAAAACAGGGATTCTAATTCAATAAATGGCCATGGTGAAACTATATACAAGGGGAACTACGTACAGAACATAGAAGACAACAATCTACTCCTCCCAAGAAAATAATTCCTAAGAGGTAAAAATATGCTCTGAAATGGGATGAAATACTAGAGAAGTACTGTATATTGGGTTGCACATCCAAAAACAGAATTACAGATCTGGCTGTCCCAAAATTTAGGATGTCCAGGGCTAATAACAGGATTCCTGATGGACTAGGAGTATGCTTTAACGTACAAATTCTATTATTAAGAATCTAAGTGATGCCTTATAGGACCTACTAAAGACAGGTTTTTTCTCTTGGCAAAAGGAGACATAATTCCTGAGGGTTATTAGTTATGAGGGGACAATAGTTCAGAAAACAAATGTATCAAGGAAGTTTCCTATATTTTGATGAAACCTGTGAACATCACTGATAGTTCAATTACATATTCTGGTTTAGTCATATATCATTGTATTAACCGTATCTATAGAAAGAAGTAGTTGTGTGGATAATCTAAAACAGAATCCCAAACAACTAAGTTTTGCTTTTAGGATGTATCTGCTTTTCTCAAACATATCTTTCTAATGTTTCGCTTTTCCTAACATTAAAATGTATGATTTCCCTGTGTATACACTGATTGGGTAGGGGGAAATGAAACACACATTTTAGATGGCAAGGGAAAAAAGTAAGTCTAAGAGTAAAATCAGAATGGTACACTTAAAGAACATCTAAATTATCTAGACAGACCATATTCTGTTTTGCTTTCATTAATAGTTTGGAAGAAGCAAGAAGACATTATTTTTTATATATGGCAGAAAGTAAGACATAAGAATAATGATAAAAATGAATGCATGGCTATTCAGAATGATTAGAAAGAGAGAAGTGAAATACAAGATGAGGAATAACTTTTAACTATCCCACCATGTTTTTTTTTCCAGCTTATTTGAAACGTCACTTTTCATCAGAAAGTACCTTTCTCAAAATTAGTATCTTTATTTGTAGCTATAGTTTTTCATTTAATGACAACGATTTTGCTTAAACTTTTAAATATTCTAAATCATACTACTAGAAATAAAGTAAAATAAGCAAAAATAATTTTTACAGCATAATTAAACCCATATGTTAATCAAATCATTATTTGCAAAATAAAATTTAACAAATATATTTAAAAATTAGTAATTTAACAATGTTTTCAGCATTTAAAAATAAATAGTATGCTATTAACTTATTATAGTGTTGGATTTTAAAATAAAGACTGGTTTTTAAATAATTTAACATAAAAGCACTGTACTATACATACTAGCCAAACATTTTCCTATACTTCCTAGAGTGTTCCAATTTAGCTGAATATCTGTAAACAAATTTTAATCACAGCCAGTAGAAAAAAATATTTTTTCCCATTTAAAAAAACCCATGCAATTTTTTAAAAAGATTTTTTCTTTTGCACATTAAGGCTGTTCCAAAAGTAAAATCATAAGAGAAAACACACATGCAAAAAATTCACTGAGATGCAAATTCAATCATGTCTATGTAGCTAAAGGATAAGATCAAAATATTACACAGGAAGTCACCAACAGGCTGAGTAATTTTATTTAAAGAGGCTTTTAAAAAATAAGGATTCACATTGGATGCAGACCATGCATGTATCTGTGCACATTAGTTTATAAAAAGCTATGAAAGAATGGTGACAGAAAGTAGTTTTGCACAAGGGTTACCTCCATTGACGGGCAAAGGACAGAAACCTAGAATTAATTCTGAGGATATCAAGATAATTTACTGAGAAAAATGGAGTCTGGCCTACAGCAGACCTCCCCCCAGCTCCTACAACCCTTCAGTGTTCATCTCCTTTCATGTTGTAAGGTTAAGATCAAAACAAAATAGTATTAATAACACTCATCATGGAAGAACAAAATAATTTTGCTGAGGTGTTAACTCTGTAAGAGAGAATTAACTCTATTTTTGTAGATGCTCAAGCACCTAATAGAATGAGAATCAAAATAAGGTATTGTTTATTGTAAAACCTTTATTCAGAATCTCTACAAAAAATAGGCACCCTCAAAAATACCAATGAACCATAAACTGTTATTACACCTCTCCTTACTTTCCATTTCATACTACCTGTTGTCAGAATATCACTTCAATACAAGGAATGCTGTAAAATCTGTCAAGCACTGCTACTATTTTCAGAATTTCCCTTTTTCCTTCATTACTGTCAACAGCACCATCATCTTCCTAAATGAACAAGTTTATACTTCGACGATTTCATTTGGAAGCAGTTTTAATAAAGTCTACAAATGCACATTTTTCAGAATGGTCTTTTATTCATGTATCCTATTTTATACTTAAACTATGACAACAGCCTATTTTCACTACCTTCACCTTCTCCAAGAGCCAATTAATTTTACACAGGAAAGAGCAGGTGAAGCATGTTCCCTGCTAAAACCTCAAAAAAGTACATTTGATAATTCCTGGAAAGCGCTTTAGCTCAGTGTTAACTGAACACATAACAAGTGCTCTTATTACTGCTTTGTGACATTCATTTCCTGAGACATGAAATCCAAGCTGTTAGCCATATAACTAAGGTCTTCATAAAGTAGACCCGTTCCTTCAATCTTATCATTCACACTTCTGTCCCAGCTAAGCAAAACCTAGGCGATTGTCCACTAAGGCTTGCTCCCTCCCATCTCAGTGCCATTATGCTATTAACTTTATGGACAGAATTTAATTTTCTATTAAATCATACTAAACTCAAAATGCTATGCCTCTGCACGATACCTTGTGATTCAACCCCTTTGACTTGGCTAATGTTTAAATCAGTATCTTTTTCAATATTCAGAACAAGGCTGTCCAACTCACAACCCAAAACAGTTCTGAATATGGCCCAAGAAATTTGTAAACTTTCTTAAAACATTATGAGACTTATGTACGGACCTTTTTAGTTCATCAGCTATCATTAGCATATTTTATGTGTGGCCCAAGATGATTCTTCCAAAGTGGCCTAGGGAAGCCATAAGTTTGGACACTCCTGATTTAGAAACATGGCTTACATGACAGTATAAAATGTAAAAAATGTGCATATGCTTCATGTTTTAAAATTTTAAAGTCCTTTTTATTTTTTTTGAGACAAGGTCTCATTCTATCACCTAGTCTGGAATGCAGTGGCACAATCATGGCTCACTGAAGTCTCTTAACTGCTGGGCTCAAGTAATCCTCTTGTCTTGGCCTCCTGAGTAGCCAGGATTATAGGTGGGTGCCACCATGGCTAATTAAAAAAAAAATTTTTTTTGTAGACAAGGTCTTGCTTTCTTGCCCAGGTTGGTCTTGAACTCCTGGCCTCAAACGATCCTCCTACCCTGGCTTCCCAAAGTGGTGGGATTACAAGCATGAGCCACTGTGCTAAGCCTACAGTCCTTTAAAATAAATTTATTTTTTAAGTATACAACATTTACTATCTCTCTTTTTTTTTTTAAAGGGGTCTTCCTATGTTTCCCAGGCTGGTTTTGAACTTCTGTGCTTCAGCAATCCTCTGGCCTTGGCCTCCCCAAGTGTTGGGATTACAGGAAGGAGCCACTGAGCCTGGTCAAAATTTACCATCTTAACCACTGAGTGGTTAAGTACATTCAAGTTGTTGTGCAACCAATCTCCAGAACTTTTCATCTTGCAAACTGTAACTCTATACTCATTAAACAACAATTCTACTTTCTGTTTTTATGAATTAGACTACTTTAGATACCTCATTTAAGGGGAATCATAGAGTATGTGTCTTTTTATTATGACTGGCTTATTTTACTTAGCATAATGTCCTTAAGATTCATCTATGTTGTAATGTCAGAATTTCCTTAAGGCTGAGTAATATTTCATTGTATGTAGATACTATATTTTGCTTATCCATTAATCCACAGATGCACATCTAGTTGCTTCTACCTCTTGATTATCATGAATAGTGCTATCAGCATGGGTGTGCAAATTCCTCTTCCAGATTCTGCTTTTTGATCCTTTTGGATACATCCAAAAGTAGGATTGCTGAATTTACAGAATAATTTTTTAAACTTTTTTTGAGGAATAGCCATACTGTGTTCCACAGCGGCTGAGCCATTTTACATTCTTACCAACAGTACCCAACAAGTTTTTAATTTCCCTACATCCTTCCCAATACTTTTTTTTTTAAATAGTAGCCATTCTAATGGGTGTAAGGTTAGGTATCTCTTTGTGCTTTTGATTTGAATTTCTCTAATGATTAATGATCTTCAACATTGTTTTTTCTTTTTTGAGACGTAATCTCACTCTGTTGCCAGGATGGAATGCAGTGGCACCATCTCAGCTCACTGCAACCTCTGCCTCCTGGGTTCAAGCCATTCCCCTGCCTCAGCCTCCTGAGTAGCTGAGACTACAGGTGTGTGCCACCATGCCTGGCTAATTTTTTGCATTTTAGCAGAGATCGAGTTTCACCATCCTGGCCAGGATGGTCTCGATCTCCTGACCTTGTGATCCACCTACCTGAGCCTCGCAAAGTGCCGGGATTACAGGCGTGAACCACCGCACCCGGCCTCAGTATCTTTTCATATGTTTGTAAGCCATTTATATATCATCTTTGGAAAAATGTCTATTTAAGTCCTTGGCCCATTTTAAAATTGGGTTATTTTGCTTTCATTATTGAACTGGATAAGCTCTTTATGTATTCTGGGTATTAGCCTCTTATCAAAACATACAATTTATGAATATTTTCTCCCTTTCCATAGTTTGCTTTTTCACTTTATGTTCTCTGATGCACAGAAAGTTTTAAGATTAATATAAACCCTTTTTTTATTTTTGCTTTTATTGTCTGTGCTTTTGCTGTCATATCCAAGAAACTGCCAAATCCAATATCATAAAGCTTTTCTTCTATGTTTTCTTCTAAGAGTTTTATAGTTTTAGGTCTTATCTTTAGGTTTTTAATCCATTTTGTGTTAATCTTTGTATATGGTATAAGACATACAACTTCATTTTTTCGCATGGGGGTATCAGTTTTCCCAACACTATCTGGTGAAGAGACCGTCCTTTCCTCATTCAGTCACCCTGGCACCCTTGTCAAACACCGTTAGACCATATGAACTAGTGTTTAATTTGGGTCTCAGATTTTATTCCCTTTGGGAAGTCTTCTGTGACCATTTCACCATTTCTCCAACACTTACATACACACCTCCTTCTTGTGAATTCCTACTACACAGTAAACTTCCTCTATCATAGAACTTACCTTGCTCTATTGTAATTGAACTGTAACTCCAGGGGTGGTAATACCTGTAACAGAGAGACCTCATCTGTCATTTTAGCTCTCAAATCCCCAGCTCCTAGCAAAGTGCCTGATCCACAGTAAATAGTCAATAAACATTATAAAAATTGAATGACAATAGAATATTTTCAGCTGGTAAAAATAATGAATTAAGTCTATACAATGATTTTTAAAGTGCTAAGATATATTAACTAGAAGAAGCAAAGTACAGAATAGTGTTTATAATATGCTGCCATTTACATTAAAAGAGGAAAAATATGTATTAATTTGCATATGTACAATACATACCTCAAAGAACACACAAGAAAACAAAACATTACTTCCTAGGAGACAGGTGGTAACAGGGTGGATGAGGGTCCAGGAGAGTCTTTTCATTGTACAGATAGATGTTCCTTGACTTATGGATTACATTCACATAAACTCATCCTAAGTTGAAAATATCCTAAGTTAAAATGTATTTAACATTTCATTTAAAATTGCTGGGCTCAAGCAATCCTCCAGCTTTGGCCTTCCAAAGTGTTGAGATTATAGGAATGAGCCACTGAGCCTGGCCAAAATTTATTATCTTAATCACTGAGTGTACAGTTCAGTAGTGTTAAGTACATCATGTTGATTCACTATTATTTTCATCATTGCTTAGCCTAGCCTACCTTAAATGTGCTCAGAACACTTATATTAGCCTATCATTGGGCAAAATCACCCAATATAAAGCATATTTTATAATAAAGTGTTGAACAGCTCATGTAATTTATTAAATACTATACTGGAAGGAGAAATCAAAATGGTTGTATGGGTACTATGAGTCTAGTTTTTACTGCACGTGTATAATTTTTGCATCAGTGTAAAGTCAAACTACCATGTTTTGGGGACTGTACACTTTCTTACACTTTTAAAATCATATTACCCTATTTACGGTAATAAAGGGTGAAATAATGAATAATGTCTCTAAAGAACATGAAATAGCAACTCTGTAAAATGTGGTGTTTCCTTTCATCCAATATATAACAAAAAGAAAATAAAATCTGTACCTTAAGTGCCACATTTCAACTCAGAATCATAACTCCCTCCCAAAGGACCATGGAGACTAAGAATTTTGTCTAAGTGCTTGATTTGTTTGGCACATTAACTTTCAAGTGGTATTTTAAGTTAATCTTTGAATATTCTTTCCAAAATCAAAACAAGGTGTATATATACCACATACGGAGTAAATAGGTACTGCTTACAATTTAGATACATATTCACATACTGGCTTTCAAGATGACTTTCAAAGATCCTCACTTCCTGATATTCATGCTCTTGTGCAATTCCTTACCACATGGAATATTGCTGGCCTGTGTGAATAATCAGTAAAACACTGCAGAAGTAAAAGGCCATAATAGAACATGCAGTTCCCACCTTGATGTCTCCAGAATCTCTTATTCTGGGGCAAGTTGGCCTCTATGTCATAAGGACACTCAAGGAGCCCTGTGAAGAGGTCCATGTGGGAGTAACTGAGTCTTTACTCTAAAAGCCCGAAACAACTTGCCTTGCCAGTCATGAGTGAACCACTTTGGAAGTGGGTTCTCCAGCTGCAATCAGACTGCAACCTCAAAAGAAACTCAAGCCAGAACTCAACCCAAACAACTTCCCTAACCCCTCTGACAACATTTGTGGGAGATATTGTTTTAAATCACTACATTTTGAGATAACTTGTCATATAGTAATAGATAACTTAAAAACAGTTTCTCAAATAGTATGTTCCTTTTTTCAACCACAACCTCTGTATCTTAAGACATAATAAAAGTTACCAGATTACACAAAACTAATTGGCAGCCTCAAGTTATGGAATCAGGTAGTTTTGGGGCACAGTGCTTTGAGAATAGCCTTCCAATAAAATGTCAGAGGCCATATAACATTTCTGGAACCCCTCATTCAGGCTCAAATGTGAACTGCTGATCAGGCGCAGTGGGTCACATCTGTAATCCCAGTACTTCAGAAGGCCAAAGTGGGTGGATCTCAAGGTTAGGAGTTTGAGACCAGCCTGGCCAACGTGGCAAAACCCCATCTCTATTTTTAAAAATACAAAAAAAAATTAGCCAGGTGTGGTGTCATGCACCTGTAGTCCCAGCTACATGGGAGACTGAGGCAGGAGAATCACTTGAACCCAGGAGGTAGAGGTTGCAGTGAGCACCGAGATCATGCCACTGTACTCCAGTCTCGGCCACAGAGCGAGACTCAGTACTCACCCCTTCCCACTCCCCTCCGCTCCCCACCCCCCGCAAAAAAAATTAACTGCTAATTGGTGGTAACGCTGTATACAATATGGCAGTCATTCAAATACATACTTCTTCCAAAATGTCAGAGACTAACTTTAAAAGCAAGTATTTTTTCACAGGCCAGCAGGAGAAAAACCTCTCCAGGAAATTTTTAAACTGTTAAGCATGTATGGAAAAGCTACTGTGCCAGCTGCATCATGCTGAACACAAGCAAAAAGCATAATCAGTGCTCTGCGATGGCATTTGGAGTATATAAAAAATTCTAGCTATCTAGAACATTTGACAAAAATAACACATATTCTAAGAGTTTCAGGTAGCTGACACTTTATAGTACCTTTTCATAATAGCACAATCAAAAGCAACCGAAAAACATAGGGCTATTTACCTGTATAATTCAAAGGACTAAGACCGCAATGCTTTTACTGTTTTTTTATTACAGCCAGCTGTCACTTCTAAATGATGACAGTTTACCTGTACTGCTTCTATACTGCTCCTTTTACTGTAGAGAAGCAGAAAAGAAACCACTTGTTTGCGAAATAAAGGCTATGCATCCAAGATGGCCGTTTTCTTACTTCCAATTTTTGAGGTTGTATCCCAGAAACTTAGATTAACAGGAATCTGACCTCTGGTTGAGTAGCAAATAACTGTGTGTACTGATAAACTTATCACTACTCAGGTTAATTTTTTTTTGGAAAACAGTTAATACCAAATGAAAGGGTCTATTTACTCAAGCTCTTTGTTCATGAACATAAAGTAGCGGCAAACTTTAGGCTCACAATACGGATATATGCCTGTAAGTAACTACAGCAACTTTACATACAAGATGTATGTTACGAGGCCGGGCGTGGTGGCTCACACCTGTAATCCCAGCACTTTGGGAGGTCGAGGTGGGCGGATCATGAGGTCAAGAGATCTAGACCATTCTGGCCAACATAGTGAAACCCCCGTCTCTACTAAAAATACAAAAATTAGCTGGGCATGGTGGCACGCACCTGTGGTCCCAGCTACATGGGAGGCTGAGGTGGAAGAATCGCTTGAACCCAGGAGGTAGAGGATGCAGTGAGCTGAGACTGCGCCACTGTACTCCAGCCTGGTGACAGAGCAAGACTCTGTCTCAAAAAACAAATAAACAAAAACACACACACACAAAAAGATATATGTTACAAACTAAGAGCATGGAATTTATTTTCCAGTCTGTTCATATGAAACTCCTTCCATGGGAGAGTACAATGTGTCATCTCAGAAGGAAAAAGTCTAGAAATGTCTTCAGCAGGATGGAAATATGAAAATACAGCTATATAAAACTTAAGTGACGAGAGAAAAAACTAAAGGCGACAGGAGATTAACTTTAATACCTCATCTACTCATACAGCAGCTTTCCTAGATAATTATATTAACATTTCATCACTCCTGAATCAACAGTCATCACTTTGTCATCTAACAGGTTCCCACTTGTTTTCAGATTTAGATTTTAGATTTAAATGTTTATCTTAAGGGTAATGTACCCTAATAAGATGTAACATCAGTAACATTCAGAACAGTTTTGAAAAAGACATATATCTGATTCAAGAATGACTATATTATCATTGTACTGTATTTTCTAAAGTAACTAAATTTTTGTATTATATTTTTCAAGGTAAATGTAGTATACTTTTCAATTTAATTTAATTAAGACTTTATTTCCCAATTATTGCACAGATAAAATTCTAAGGCATTTTCAAGCACTGATTAACCTGGTATCTACAAAAATTTGGGCCACCAAATGGACAGATGTGAGATGATTTTTATCAGATCTAGGGGCAGAGGTAAGTGATAATGAATCAAATGAGGAAGGGCCAGGTGTGGTAGCTCATGCCTGTAATCTCAGCCCTTTGGGATGCAGAGGCAGGCGGATCACCTGAGGTCAGGAGTTTGAGACCAGCCTGGCCAACATGACCAAACCCTGTCTCTACTAAAAATACAAAAATTAGCCAGGTGTGATGTCAGGCGCCTGTAATCATAGCTAATTAGGAAGCTGAGGCAGAATAGTTTAAATCTGGGAGACGGAGGGTGCAGTGAGCCAAGATCATGTCACTGCACTCCAGCCTGAGTGACAGAGCGAGGCTCCATCTCAAAAAAAAAAAAAAAAAAGTTATTTCCTCTTCATTCTCTCTCAGTTCCTCTGGCTACATCAAGACGAAAGTCCCAGTCTGGTGCCAAGATGTTAACACTATTGAAATTCTTGCCAATCTTACTTTTAAACAAAGGGCAAGTTTTAGACTTAGAGCCTCTAGCAGGGAATAGTTTCTAGCTAGAAATTAACAACGTTTGGTTTTCATTATTTTTACGTATATGTCCAGCTTCTGTTTACGCCAAGTGCCACCTGCTTTCTACTCATAGTTATCTCAAGTTTCCTTTAAAACATTACACACTGAAATACTAATAAGTAAACAGAATGCCAAACAGGAATATATGGCCAAAATGTTGAAGATGATATCACAATGACTGAAGTTTAGAAAATATTACACTAATCCTTTCGGTCAACAAATAAGTGCCTGCTATATGTTCGCCATGCTATATGTTCACCATTGGGTTAGCCACCACAAAGGACAAAAAATAATGTTTAAAACAATGTGAACAGGAAAGTCAGAAGAGCGGAAAATAAATTCAAAATGAGGTAATCAAAATAAGGTTCACAGGGTAGCATTTGTGAACCTTTCAAGGTAGGTCTTGAAAGATAGGTATAATTTAGACACTTAGAGACAAGAGAACATCCTGAGAAAGTAAAAGGATAATATGTGCTTGAATGGCGGCTGTAAGGCTGGTTGCCTTGCTGGGAGCTCGGATGCACGCCCCTCCCCCCCGCCCCTTTTTCCCTTCTACAAGCCCCGAGCAAGCTCAGGCATGCTCCGGCATGTTCCCCTCTCCCTTGCTTGCACAGCCTGGTCTTCCCTTAAGAAGCCCAGTATGCAAACAAGGTGCTGCAACTATAGCTTCTTGATAACCAATAGCAGCTAGGCCCTAACAACCAATAGCAGCTAAGCCCTAACAACCAATAGCAGCCGA
>CAUYQU010031877.1:0-54472 GCA_963574635.1 Cheracebus regulus | reverse complement strand
CTGTTTCTTAGTTTTCCTTTGGTGGATGCCCGTTCCCCACAGAGCCAGACCTTCCCGGGTTCGCTGTGCTTGCTGTGAAACTCTCAGTCCTCAGCGCTTCCAATTGCTGTTTTCCTTGTGGGGATGGGACCAGCCGAGCCCTTCCGTCTGTATACTCCACACCAGGAAGTGCCGCGCTGGGGCACCGGCAAAACAGCTGCACCGGCCAAAAGAGTCGCGCTGGTGACCCGTGTGGCTCCTCTGCCAGGAATCTCCTGGTCTGTGGGCAACAAAAATTCGTCGGAAAGTGCGACGTCCACCTGTTCTCTGCACTTTCACTGGGAGCTACATTCCTGAGCTGTTGCTAATCGGCCATCTTGGATCTCTCCCCTCTTCCCCTTTGAAGACTATGGATGGAATTCTGACTTTCAATCCTGCATTAGTCTGCTCTGGTTGCCGTAACAAAAGACTACAGAATGAGTGGCTTAACAGAAATGTATTTGCTAACAGTTCTGGAGGCTGGAAGCCCAAGATCAAGGTACTGGCAGGATTGGTTTCTGGTGCTGCCTTCCATTTCAGCTTGCAGTCAGCTGCCTTCATTGTGTCTTTCCTCTGTTCATGTGAGAGGGCAGAGGAAAGAGAGACATCTGATGTCTCTTGCTGTTCTTATAAGGACACCAGCGTTATCGAATTAGGGTCCCACCCTTATGACCTCATTTAACCTTAATTACTTACCCAAGACCTTATCTTCAAATAGAATCACATTGGCGTTAGGACTTCAACATGAATTTTGGGGGATACAATTCAGTCCATAACAACCCCTCAACCCCTGTCCTGCAGTAATGCCCTGCCCTCCCTGGTGGAGCCTGTGTGTGAAACCCTGACTTCATCTCTGCCCTGCATTAATAAGGAAACAAAACTGGTAAATTAAACTTCATCAAATTACAGTATACTGCTCTGCAAAATACCTGCTTCAAAGATGAAAAAACAAGCTGCAGACTGAGAGAAAATACTTGCAAGTTACATATCTAATAAAGGACTTATATCTAGAATATATAAAGAACTCTCTGAATTCAGTAGTAAGTAAACAAACAATCCGATTAGAATATGGTAAAAAAAAAAAAAAAAACTTGAACAAACACTTGTCTAAAGATGATATACCCGTGGCAAATCGTATACCAAAAAACAGTCAGTATCACCAGCCTCTGGAACAATGCAAATTAAAGCTATATAGGCTATAATTGCACACCTATTAGAATAACCAAAATAAAAAATACTGATAGTACCAAGTGCTGAGGAGGAATGTTAAATGGCATAGCCAATTTGGAAAATAGTTTGGCAGTTTCCTATAAATATAACACATACCATAGGACCCAGCAATCCCTTTCATCAGTGTTCATCTTGGAGAAATGAGAAGTCATGTTCATCTTAAAGAAACGAAAAGTTATGTTCACACAGAAACCTATACATGAATGTTTACAGCAGCTTTATACTGTTTTGGTCAAAACTGGAAACCACCCAAATATCCTACAACAGATGAATAGAAAAACAAACTGTGGGCCATCTGTACTATAGAATACTGCTCAACAATAAAATGGAATTAACTACTGGTACATGTAACAACTTGGATGGATCTTAAAAGAATTATGCAGAGTGAAAGAGGCCAGTCTCAAAAGGTTATATATTGTATGATTCCATTATATAATATTATTGATATGGCAAAATCATAATGCTGCATAGATCTATGATTGCCGAGAGTTATGACTGGGAGTAGGATATAATCATTAAGGTGTAACTCAAGGAAGTTTCTTGGTGGTGATAAAACCGTTCTGTATCTTGACTGGTGATGGTTACACCAATCATAGAATTATATACACATACACATACCCCCAAAGGAAGTCCACACAAAATCTGGTGAAATCCAAATAACATATTGTACTATTGTATTACAATTATTATTATTGTATGTACCAATGTTAGTTTCTTTTGACAACATTCTATAGTTATGCAAGATATTATCATTAGGAAAAACTGGGTAAGGGGTACATGAAAATTCTCCGTACTATATATGGAAATTCTTGTGAGTCTAAAACTATTTCAAAATAAGAGATCAGTTGTAACAAATTTTTAATAATGTTCTAGTCTCAAGCCTGTCTGACTTCAAAGCCAGTGTGATTAACCACTACACCACATGGTAAGGATCCATTAGAAAAATGCCTATATTAGCAGGCACAAATAAGAGACACTCCCAGCTAGTCAAAATTACTTTTTGTCTCCTTAAACCCTAAAACAAAAAGCACAAAACAAGAAATGGCTAACTGAGATAACGGTAACATTTGAGGTGGGATGGTTTTAACAGAATTTATTTACCATTTTAACTCTTTTAGGTTAAATCCCACTTTGTTGTCCAGTGATCTCAAAATGTGCTATGAATTCTCTTTGCTAGATTTTCACATCAATATTTCAGATCACCTTATTCTACATGTTTTTCCCTTGGGCGTTCTTTTTGTTAATATTTTTACTTCAAAAAGCTCTTTTCTATCACTTTAGTCAGTTAATTGAAAGTAAAGCTTAAAGGAAACCAACATGTTTAAAATAAACTTTTTAGAGTTGGAGACTACATGCTTTTTGTTATTTTTCTTGCTCTGATATCTCATTAGTGTTATCACATTCCTGAAATATCTAAAATGGCTAAAAGCGTGAAAAGCACAAGTATTGAAAGACCTTAGGAGACTGCATTTTGAAGCTCTCAAAAATGTGAACCAGGAAATACATAAAACAACTCTATTTGTTGAGGTTAAGGTCATGGGAAATATATCTGTTTGCATTTGTGGAGTATACTGTCATAGAAAAGTACGCCACATGAAGCAATGGAGCAAAAAGCACAGCGGCGATATGTGGTTACATCATCTGCTAAGCATGTATATCACAAATTACTTGAAAGCAGTCATCATGATATTCTGGGTCCCACCAAAATGTTATGATTAAACATCCACAACAAAGGCTGTGCCCAGAAGCCTTTGTTCTGAGCAGGGTTTATTTGAAGAAAATGGAATGTGATTGTAATAAGAAGCCCGGGCTAGCTCTGTCTCTCCAACTCATTAGGCTACCGTAATGTGCAAGAGGTGGTATGGTGAAGGGAGATGGGCTGGGGAGAGGCTCATAGTTCCACACAACACCCTGGGGCTTGACAAGGGAAGAGGAATGACAGGTGCAGAGGAGATATATGAAGTTCTCCATCAGATAGCTCCTGCAGAGTTGGAGTACTAGCCTTCAGGGCAGAACTCTCAGGAGGTGCACTCTATCATAGTCAAAAATTCCAGTGATACATTGTTCATTAGAAAAATCAGACAAGGCAATTACAGGAAAGAGCAGGAAGCCACCTCCATCTTCCAATCAGATTTTCAATATTTAACCATCACTTCCTAAGTACAGTTGGGCTCTCTGAATTATGCAGCATCTACAAGGCTGTCGGAGAAGATTTGTTCCTAATAATGGATTTTTGCATCGCAAATGGATAAGGCTCTTCATCTTTATATTCATTTCTCTTCTCTGTGGTTACTTCTGCCTAATTTGCATTTTGACTTTGCCTATATTATAAGAAATGTGAAAAATATGAAGAATCCTCTTTTATTATCATGGCCTATGAGTGCTCAAACTGCTTGACCCTATATGAATTAAATATACTTTTTTGGGATATTTTGTTCTTCCCTGTATGCAGGGCTTCAAATGGGTACAAATAATATACAGTTAAATCTAAATGTGCTCTTTTCACCAGACGAATAAAAATAGGCACTAACCTGCTAGAAGCTGAAGATGAGAAAGTGGAAATAGGTGTAACTGAGATAAATTAAAAATGGGAGTCTTGGGCATTTTTCATAACAGCCCTGGAGTTAGTGGTTGGCTGGGAATGGGGACTGTCCTGTGGGTGGCTTTGAAGTTATATGGAAGTCATTCACATTTAGCACATTATTCTCAGGCTGTAGGGGTAAGGGTGATGTTCTTTTCTCATAGAAAGAGAATATTCACTTACTGAAAGCCTACCGGACTTTGTCCTTTTCCAGGCACCATTTAACGATTAGGATTTCTAGATCATACTTGGCATTAAGGATGTCGTAACAAACTCCACTTTCTAAGGTTTCTGATCCTTAAATATAATCAAGGGAAGTAATGGTTTATTTTCATCTGCATGTATTCTCATGGCTTTATTGAGACTATGCCAGGGAAATGCAATAACATTCATTTAATGGGAAGTGTCATATCTTCCTCCAACCCACCTTCCTTTCCTTCCTTTCTTAATTCCTTCCCTCAGCAGAGGTTTTCAAGTGCTTGCCATGTGCCAGATAGGCACTGTGCTAAGCTCTGGGGAAATCACAGCTAACAACATGTAGCCTGTGTTCCAGGAATGATTTTACATTCCAGTATGGAATACGGAAAAGTAAACAGGCAATTGCAACCCAGTATAATAAGTAGAATACATCTTCTGATGATAATAATAATAGGAATATATGTCTTAGGTCATTCTCACTATCCCTTGAGCCAGGTACTAATTTTATTCCTGTTTTACTGAAAAAGGCTTGGTTAATTTTGCAAATTCATAAACTTAGCAAGTATAAAGCTGAAATTTGACTCCTTGCCTGTGGAATCTGAATCCTGTTTGTGCAGTCCTAGAACTCGAGCACTTAACTTTGACACTAATTGGTTGCTATGGGAAAACATGGTGGTGGGAATGTACATCTAGCATAGTCTTGGAAGCCCCAGAGGGTGATTACAGAAGACTTCTTAGAGGAAGCTATTACTAATCTGAGAATTGAAGACAGAATAATAGTGGAAACAATAAGATATAAAGAATAAGAAATATTTAGATTGGAAATCTGGCCATTCCTACTTCTTAGCTTGGATAAAATGTTTAACTTCTCAGCCTCAGTTGCCTTATCTATTAAAAAAAACATGAGGCTAATGTTATCCCTCTTCCAGAGTTGTTAGAATGAAATGAGATAGCATAGCATATGTGAAAGTTCTAGCATAAGGCTTGGCATTAGGAAGACACCCAGTAAATGTTTATTTTCTACACTTTTCCAAGCAATTATAGCATTCTGCATTTTACTATGTGTACCATGAAATGTGTGATCTGCCTTAACCCAAAAGCCATGGGATAATTCAGATAGTTTAAAATGAGAGTTTAGATTATTTATTCTAATTTATATTAGTACTAACCCTAATATTGGCTTGGTTATTTTGGGTATTTCATTTATCTACTTGCCAAACAACTAATTCAACTATTACTGGGTATATTTTAAAATAAACATTCCTGGAGGAAAAAGATGTTTGGCTATTTCTCAGAAATAACAGAGCTTGAAAGGAGCATTTATCAAAACAACTAAGAAAAATCTCTGACTGGTTGCTGGATTAAAGGAAGAAGACGTGAATCTACAACATAGTCTATTGCTAATTGTTTCTCAAGTTCATGGCCATTTGTAACATTTAAAAATAATTATGTACATTATGATAGAATCACTTTCAGATGTAAGATACCCCTCTTCTCCACACCATTTAATTAAACATTAGGTACTGTTGAAATAAAAGGATGCAATTGGTTTAGGATAAATGGTTGTGCCACTGTTACTGCAAGATGAATACTCACAAGCAAGATTCATAATCTTTCTCATTAACCCTCTTTTCCTCTTATGTGTCATATCTCAGTTAATATTATCACCATCTTCTAAATTACTCAGGCTAAAAACTTTCACTTATTTTTGTCTTCTCTTTGTATCAAACCAGCTGTTAAATGTGGTAGGCAGAATTCTAAGATGGTGTCCAAGATTCATGCAAGCTGGTATAGCATTTTCTATGTAATTCCTTCCCTTTAAGTGTAGGTGGGACCTATGGATGTCACTCTAATGATTAGGTTACATTATATGGCAAAGGCAAAGGGATTTCACAGATGTAATTAAGGTCCCTAGTCACTTGATTTTGACTTAATCAAAGTGGATTATCCTGGGTGGCCTGATCTAGTCAGACAAGCCCTTTAAAAGAGAGGTTTAGCCTTTCCTGAGCCCAGATATTTGGAGTGGAAGATGTTCTCTTGCTGGTTCTGAAGAAATAAACTGTAATGTTATCAGAAGAAAGAGCATGGACTAAAAATATGAGAGTGACCTTTAGGAGCTAAGAGGTGTTTCTGGCCAGTAAGTAACAAGAAAAATGGGGAGGTCAGTCATATAACCACACACGTGCGCGTGCTCGCTTGTGCGCGCGCGTGCGCACACACACACACACACACACACACACACACACACACACACACACACACAGAATTCTGCAAACCACCCAATTAAGCTTGGAAGCAGATTCTTCCCTAGTCAAAGCTTCAGATAGTAATGTAACCCAACTGACACCTTTACTGCAGCCTTGTGAGACCTGAGTAGAGACCTAGCTAAGCCACACGTGGACTCCTCCCATAGACTGTGAGATAACAAATGTATGTTGCTTTAAGTGACTACACTTGCATTAATTTGTTATGCAGCATAGAAAACTAATACATTAAGTTCTCTTCATTCTCCCCTTCCAGTGTCTTTAGCCACTTTCTCTATTACTATGACCCGCATTCATGTCTTCATGTCTGTCACCTGAACTAATAACTTTCTAACTAGTCTTGTCATCTAAAAGTTTTCACTTCTCCAGAAAATCAGCTGCCCCTGTGTCCACTATATTCTATCTTATAGAAATGTAGTTTTGATTGTATCTCCTGCTTTAAAAACTCTCATTACTCCCAACTTTCTCCACAGTCGAGTATAGCTTTGACATTTTGGCTGTGGGTTTTTGATTTAGAGTGCTATGGATTTGAACTTAAATTCTAACCCTTAACTAGCTTTTTGAAAGTGGGCAGTGAATAAACATCTTTAAGCCTCAGTTTGTTAAGCAGAGATTATAATTTTCTCTTCCTCATAGGGTTATTGTGAGAATTAAATGAGATAATGTATATAAAGTTTATGTCACATAGAATGTGCTCAATAAATCGTATCTATTATAGTGGTTATTATATACTTAAATTCAAACTTTTATTCTGATACTCAAAGTGACAAATGATCCTCAAAAGCTTTTTCAGCCACATCTCCTACATCTTTATGCAAATCTTATGGATCAGCCATGACAGCCTATCCATAAACTTGAAGTCTTTGGTTATATATTATGCAATACTTTTTTTGTCTGTTTATTTTCTTCCCTCAAATTACAGTCTCTCCCAACCCGCCACTCTACACTTATGAAAATTTTGTTAATCTTTTGGGGCTTCCCCTCTAGGACTAGCTTTCAGCTAGCACCAGTAACTATTCTTTTACTGAGTACATAGAACCCAAGTCTGTTCTGCTTTGTTGGAGGCCCATTCTGATTTGTGGTGCCCACATAACTTGTTATGTTTTTGTATCATCCCTACCCACAACCTTTCCTTTTTTTGATTTTTTAGCTCAAGTTTATCCTTGTGCTCCTGCAGCAGTTTTCTTGCACCTATGCTTAGTATGTCACACTGTGTTTTGAACTCCAACCTGCTCACATAGTTGGGTACCTCCCCATACAAAAAAGGGATCATTTTTATATTCCAAGTTCACTTGGCCCATAATAAGTACTCAAATCCTTGTTGGATGATTAAGAATTAGTTTCACTGACCTCCTTGTCAATCCTAAGAATGATGGAGCAACTTTTTTTAATGGGTGATGACTACTAATGGTTGACTGACTTTAGAAACATTTTATTTGGCTTAAATAATTAAATATTCTACATACGAATGCATCAAAGTAAACGTTATAAACTTGTGCTTTATAAAGCACAATAAAATCCATGAAGAATCTAGATGGCCAATTTATTTAAATAAACATATCTCTATCTTTATATATGCTTCTTTGTCAGAATAATTTCAGATCTTCATTGTTCCAACACATCTTTTTATTCCAAACAATTGCATTTATGATCCTGCAAAAAGTCTTGAGATACGACCTAGTGTAGAGATCTGGAGACTTGAATCCATGTAAAGTAGGAACTGTGTCTTCCCTTTCTCTCTTTTAACACACTCGTGTTGATACACACACCGTGCCAGGCTGCTTCTTCCATGTCCAGCTGAGGACCATTCTTGCTAGAAAATGTAGACCTCAGATAGAAATTATGCAGCCTCGCCTTCTTTTTATCTGGCAATTTTGCACAGAAGTTGCCAAGAAGTGCTTTAATGCTGAGGAAATAATTTTGTCTTGAGAAATATAACCTTCTTTTTCTTTTTCTCTCCAAGTCCTCTCCTTCCTTCCCTCCCTTCTTCCTTCTCTCTTTCTTTTTCTTTCTTTCTCTCTCTCTTCCTTCATTCCTTCCTTCCTCTTTTTCTTTCTTTTTTTCTTTCTTTCTCTCTTTCTCTTTTTCTTTCTCTCTTTCTCTCTCTCTCTTTCACTCTTTCTTTCCTTCTTTCCTTGTGAGACAGGGTCTCACTCTGTCACCCAGGCTGGAGTGCAGTGGCGTGATCTCAGCTCACTGCAGCCTTGACTTCCTGGGCTCAAGCAATCTTTCCATCTCAGCCTCCCTAGTATCTGGGACTACAGACACACACCACTAAGTCCAGCTAATGTTTATGCTATTTATAGAGATAGAGTTTTGCCATGTTACCCAGGCTCGTCTCGAACTCCTGGACTCCAGCAATACACCTGCCTCAGCCTCCCAAAGTGCTGGGATTACAGATGTAAGCCACTGTGCCTGGCCAACTTCATTTCTTTCTGAGCACTAGCTTTTAAAAATTCTATTCTTAAAAGATAATAATAGCAGTGATAGCCTTTGATGTTATTAGTTGTATCCTCCTTTATGTCACCTTCTATTTATTTTAAATCTGAGCTACCCCGACTAGTTTCTTTCATGAATTTCTTACTTCTTTGATAGAATTTTAGAGTCCATAAAATGTGTGTGTGTGTGTGTGTGTGTGTGTGTGTGTGTCTGTCTGTCTGTCTGTCTTTAAAAATGCTTACTTTTTGTTAAACTCAGTGCTAGGTATTTTATGTGCGTTTTCTTAGTTAATTCTCCCCAAAAACCTATGTGGTATATACTATTACTTGCCTCATTTTTCCAAGTGAAAACAATAAGCTTAGAGAGGTTAAGTGATTTTCCCAGGCAGTTTGTGCTTTTTTTTTTTTTTCTGTTCTTGCTTTACAAAGGAGAACTCTGAGATTTAAAGAGGTTAAATATCTTGCCCAATGTCACACAACTAGTAAGTCTCACACCTAGGATTCCAACCTATGTTTCTTGAGTCTGTAGTCTGAGCTTTTACCCTCTGTGCTATAACTCCTTCCTTTCTTTGAAGCTTTTGACATCTGCTTTCTTAACATCTTCAGCACATGCCAGCCTCTGCCCTATATTTTCTTTCTTATTACAAATTCCAAGATGACATGGTAACCATTCAGTTCTTCCTTGTAAGACAGAAGTTGGTCCAAAAATAGCAGTCTCTTTGCTGTATCTGCTATCATTTCAGAGATGATATTGTCAGTAAGGTAAGTAAAACAGTTTTTAACTACTTTACTTTGAGCTGCAAAGGCTTCTAGTAAATGTTGTGTGAGTTTCCCATAAACATACTGCTTACCTCTGTGCCAGTTTTTTCATGGAAGCAGTCTATTACATTTAGTACATGAAAGTTCCCAAGACTCTGCAGGAAATCAGATCCACGCATATTGAATAGTAGACTTAGGCATTATAATGAAGGACTTTGTTTCCAGAAGAATAAAGAATCCTTAATTATATTACAACTTTTAGAGAAGACAAAAGTTGGCAGGACACAGTGGTTCACACCTGTAATCCAAGCACTTTGGGAGGCTGAGATGGGAGGATTGCTTAAGCCCAGGAGTATGAGACCAGCCTGCACAACATAGTAAGACTCTATCTCTACAAAAATTAAAGCAACCGGAAATGAAGGTGCATTCCTCTAGTCTCAGCTACTAGGGAAGCTGAGGTGGGAGGATTGCTTGAGCCCGGGAGGTTGAAGCTGCAGTAAGCTGTGATTGCACCACTGTACTCCATCATAGATGATAGAGTGAAAGAAAAGATAAAAGTTGATGAAGTTCTACCTTTTAATACTTTAAAAAAGTATTGGTTTGTTCCTTTATAACCAACCATCAGTTTAGCACCTTGCCCCCAATTGATGGCAAAGGCTCTGCTACTTTTGTTTTTCTTCAGACAGGATTTCACTCTGTCACCTTTGCTGGAGTGTAGTGGTATGATCACAGCCTTGACCTCCTGGGTTCAAGTGATCCTCCTACCTCAGCTTCCAGAGTAACTGGGACTACAGTCATGTGCCACCACTGAAGGCTTTTTATTTTTTGTAGAAACAGGGTCTCACTATGTTGTCCAGGCTGGGATGTGCTACTTTTGACACAACTAATTACCACAATCTTGGTTTTAATTGTAATAAGTTTAGAAAAAATATATTCTTTATTTGTAGTATTAATATGTTCACCCTTTTATTCCTCACTCATATTTTAGGAAATCACTACAGAGATATAATAGATACTCATAACTGCATAAACACTATATTAAGGGCAATGGTGGCTACATTGTTAAAATTAAGCTGTTTTAGCCAATCAACAGCCAATTTCACCGAATGATAGCCTGAAATATTTTTCAAAAGTTCATGGATGGCTTAATACCGAGATGGTGCGTTCATAGGTGCAGCAAACCATCATGGCACAAGTTTACCTATGTAACAAACCTACACATCCTGCACAGGTGTCCCAGAACTTAAATTTTTAAAAAAGTTCATGGATGAATGTCCAAATTCAAGTATTCAAGTAAATTTAGGAGTATAAATATGTCATTATGAAAACTCAGGGATGCCAGTATATTTTAGAAAGGATCGATTATCTATAATTTTTATTTGAATTGAATAGGCTGTAGCATTCTTGTATAATGATTAACTCATTTCTCTCTCACTTTGTCTTAACCCAAATAGTCTTCATTATGCTTCTAGTGCCAAGTTTAAAAATTCCCATTAAGATCATATCTTATGTATCACTGGGCTTTCCCCCTTCCTTTTATATTTAATCCATTCCTTTCCAGACGAAATTCTCTTTATTTGTCATATTCATCATGGAATTATATCAAATATTAATAATAAGTTATTGTTACTTTCTTTTTTTTTTTTGAGACGGAGTCTTGCTCTGTTTCCAGGCTGGAGTGCAGTGGTGCAATCTTGGCTCACTGCAACCTCCACCTCCTGGGTTCAAGCGATTCTTCCGCCTCAGCCTCCCGAGTAGCTGGGACCACAGGCGCGTGCCACTACGCCCAGCTAATTTTTATATTTTTAGTAGAGACGGGGTTTCACCATGGCCAGGATGGTCTCGATCTTTTGACCTCGTGATCCGCCAACCTTGGCCTCCCAAAATGCTGGGATTACAGGCGTGAGCCACTGCGCCCGGCCTTATTGTTACTTATATTAAAATATCAATTTCACTTTTGTTATCTGTGTTAGTTAAGGGTCTTTATTTGCAACAAACATAAATCCACTGTAATTAAGTAAATGAATAATTTATTGGAAGGGAATAGGGATAGCTCATTAAACCCTAGGATAAGAAATGAAGCTGAGACTTCTGAGGATCTGAACCCAGCACATGGAAAGCCAAGTACTTGACGTGTTGCTCTCTGCCTTTGAGGGGTCATAGATTACTTAGTGATTAAGTCCATGCCTTCTTTAGGAGCCATAAGTAATGAACCATTCTCAGAATGAATAGATCAAGAATGCCATGAGGTGTTTTTCCATTACCATTATATAAATATTTATTACTGTCGTAGTTCTTTTTTTCACATTTTCACAAACGCCCATAATTTGCCAGGTAAGCATGCTGCCATGTACATAATAGATGCTGAGCAAACATTTGTTGAATGAATAAGTATTATAACTCACTTTTAGAGTGCTGTCACATTGCTTCTTGGATATGAAGACCAGACAGTGACATCTGTCCCTCCATTGACTGATTATGCACATCAGTATTGCCCTGGGCAGGATTGATGTGACTGATCTGACACTTTATCTTTGTGTTCCCTGCAGACTTTAATTTTCCACCTAACACACGAAAATCTTAAAAGATCAAATAACACTAGTCCAGGATAATTATCTTCAAAAACCATTTGATTAGTTTTCTTTGAAAGTCAGGCTTACTGACTTCAAAAATTGTTTTGTTTTGTTTTTTTTTTAAATAATTGAACAGTTTGAATTAATTAAAAGTCTGAATTAAGAAAATCTTTGCCAGAATAGATTTCATTTAAAATTTGTTTGTAGAAATTACAAAAATGCCAGGAATGTAATGCTTTGAGAGATGTCCTTATGGTAAGATTAGGTCAATAAAAAGCTGGAGAAAACAGCCAGAAGTTTCTTGGCACAATTGTTCTATACCAGACCCTCCCTGGCTCCTGTCTGGGGCTTTTCCCTCCCCTTGTTGTTCACAATTGGTTGCTGGGACCCTGGTCTTCGGATCCGCTTTCCTCCCACTTCTTAGCAAGTCCTTTCTGATACCCACCCAAACTCTTCTGGTCCCATTACCAACAATTCCAACTGACTTTCTAGTATCTTTCTTTAAATATCTCTTGACATCCCTTTGTGAAAACATTAATTGTTCACTCTACTACATGATTTAGCTCCACCTCCCACACTACAGACTAAGACTGATTACAATTAGGCACTCAGTTCCCTCTTGTGAGGATACGTCGTTGTTGTTGTTGTTTGAGATGGAGACTCACTCTGTTGCCTAGCTGGAGTACAACGGCACAATCTCTGCTCACTGCAACTTCTGCTTCCTGGGTTCAAGTGATTCTCCTGCCTCAGCCTCCCAAGTAGCTGGAACTGCAGGTGCCCACCACAACACCTGGCTAATTTTTGTATTTTTAGTAGAGATGGGATTTGCCATGTTGGCTGGGCTGGTCTTGAACTCTCAATCTCAGGTGATACACCCACCTCTGCCTCCCAAAGTGCTGGGATTACAGACGTGAGCCACTGTGCCCGGCCTCCTTGTTAATCGTTAATATATTTCCAAGCATGGGTCTTTGTATCTGCTCGAATGAAGAAATACGACCCGTTTATTACTGTTAGCATCAACAGTAGAGTTCCCATATAATTTCTTACCTACATCAGAAAATGTGAGTGTGAAAAGAAACACTATTAATAATTACTCTGGAGTAAAAGGTGCACATCAGGATTGCCCTGGGCAAACTGGGACTATTGTCACTGTAATCATCACTGATTATCTAGTTTCTCAGGAAGATATTTTGTTTCTGTATTGAGATTCATTTGTTTTTTCTTCATGTGTTGAAATCTCTCTTTGAGTTTGCTAGTTTCTGGAAATAAGCAATTCAGAAAGTTGATTAGAGATCAGCTTTATTGAAATGCTCTTTAAAAGCAAACAAACACTAAGCCAAGGATTTTAGACTTTCAAAACTAAGGAACATTTGACATTTTCATTTTACAAATATTTGACATGACACTTCTCTTTTAAAAGTAAGAAATTGATTACCTTGTCAAAAGGAGTTACCTACTTTTTTCTTTATTCAGAAATAATTACTAGTTTGTGTATATGAGGATGGCATTGTCTTAGGTTTTTTTTTTTTTTAGAAGCCCCTGTGACGTAGACCATTATGGACTATAAAGTTCTATAATAGAAGCATGCATCCCAAATTGACTAAGTAGTTTTGCCTCTTTTATGTAGCAATGTCTACATTTTTAAGTTTTGGATAATTCTATATATATACATTATATACATACATATTTATAGAATATCTGAATTGATAATTACCTCACAAACCATCTAATTCAGTGATTTTCCCCCTTGGCTGCACATCTGAATATTTGGAGAGCTTTAAAAAAATATTGCCTTTCCTATCTCCAGAAATTCTAATTTAACTGGTCTGGGATGGAACCCAGGAATAGACATTAAAAAAAATGCCTCAGGTGATTCTCATGAGCAGCCAGGACTGAGGAGTCTCTGATTTAATTCAACCCTGGTGTTTCACATCTGAGAAAACTGAGGCCCCTCTTGCTTAGTTGTCATCGTGGGTTAACAATCTAAATATCCCTGTGAATCTCTAGATGTTTTTAAAAGGGCTCTGCAAATGTGACATCACCTTCTTTATTTAGAACTGATCATAATTTTTATGGCTTCCAACAGATGTCTTGGTTTCTCGAATTATCCTTTCACGTCATGGGGCTTCTAAGGCACTTGCTGCCAAAGGAGCTGGAAGGTATGCCTCTTTTTCTGTTCTCCAGGTAGTACAGCATATTTTAGCTTTTTATTTCTTGCCAGTATTCTGCTTCAGTATATCTTTTGTCCACTAAAGTTTATCTTCTAACACTTTAGATTATGTGGATTACATGCCTGAAGATGTCACACTTCAAAAATATTTCTCTTTTGACTTTATACTTGAATGATAGTTTAGCTCAGGGGTCAGCAAATTATGTCCCAAGGGCCAAATCCAGTAAGCTGCCCGTTTTTCTAAAGTTTTATTAGAATACAACCATGCCCATTGATTTATATGTTGTCCACAGCTGCTTTCAGTCACAACAGCAGAATTGAGTAGCTGTGACAGAGACTGTACAAGCCACAAAGCTGAAAATATTTACCATCTGGTCCTTTACTTTAAAAGTTTTCTGACTGGATAGCTAGTTAAACTCCCTGGACTATAACTTGTAGGCATTGCACTTCTATCATCTAAAGTTAAAGAAAGCTGTGGAGATGTCAGAAGTCAACTTGATTCCCACCTACACTTCCATTACTCACATTAATGACTTGGTCTTTTTGCATGATTATAGGGATTTTTTCCTTCATCTCTGAAATCTCATAACTTTTAGGCTATCTCTTAGTGTCACTTATTCTTCATCAGTTTTTCTTATCACACTGTACATTTGATTCTTTTTTTGTTATTTTTGAATGTTGTTTTGAACACCTGTAATGCAAGGATGCCAGTTATCCACATTTTCATTTAACTTTGATGGGCTTGTATAGTTCTCCGTTTTTTCATATGTATTTCTATTGCTTACTTTTTTAGCCCTGTATTCTGTATATCTTATAGTATTTTCAGTAATGTCTATTCATTCTTTCCCTGGCTCTTGTATCTTTGCTTTAAGATTGTTAAAAATTCTTAAAATATATGACAATATGCTTGATCACAACTTTGTCTGCCTGGTGAAAACATTTTTTTTTTTTTTAAAACAAATGTTCCTTCTTCATCTGCCATTTGTTTTTTCTGTTTCCTTCCTCCTTTTTTCTTGTGATATCTTTACATAGTCTGTATACTGGTTTCTTTTTAATCATGACATCTTTGAATGAGATAAGTTCTTTCTGACTATTTGCAGGAGATAGGACAGGGTTATGTTCTGAGCTGTAAAGAATTTTCTATGGTTCATGGTTGTGGCATAAACAATTAATTGCATCCTCCAACACTCATTTCTCCCTTCTTCTAAAATAACAGAAAGCAGATTCTATTAATTGTCAGTGTGCCCAGCTATAGCCCTAAAATTCTCAATTTTTCTTTCAGGGGGGTTATAGCCATGTGACTAATCTTTGTCCAAGAATATATAAAGCAAAATTGTTGAGTTGGCTGTTGGGGAATGGAGCCTTCTTCCTCATCTCTGCAACCTAGCATATGGATTTAATGACCAGAGCTCCAGAAGCCATTTAAAACCATAAGGTGTGCTTTGAAGATGGAAGCCAGATACAGAGAGCAGCAGAGCAGAAAGTTAGGACCCTGGCTTCCTGATGATACCATGAAGCCACTATACAAATCTTATTCCTGAAAATTTTAAAACAAAAATAGTATTTTGAGATATAACATATATACAAAATAGTATTTTGAGATATATATTAGAACATTTGAAATTCTTTTAAATGAGAGAAAAATAATGATGTTAAAGTTTTTTGGTTTTTTTTGTTACATAGCTGAACTTCATCTTAACTGATATGGTAATAAAGCTTTTTATAACACAGAGTTGTGTGAGTGTGAGTATGTGGGTGTGCAAGAGAATCGCTTTGCCTTTATTTTTTCTCTGCTTACCTAAAGTGCCAGCTTGGAGTTCAGGATCTTCCTCTGTCTGCCTCATCTCCCCAATAACTTGCTTCCTGTTGAAATGTCATGTCTGTGTGATTCTGGTTTCAGTCCCAGCTTCCCTACTTCTCTAAGGTGCCAAACAAGCACCAAAGAAGTTTCTCCTCTAAGCCTGCATATTCCAACGCCATTGTTCATACAAGAATTGGTGGCTGCTCTCCCACTTCTTAGAAGAACACGTGCTCTGCAGGCTTGTCTGAGCTCTGCATTTTCCCGTGGGTCCTGGTTTTGTCTTCCCATTGGCCAACTTAATGGGCTTTTCGCAGTGGACTCTATATTAGGCAACCCCTTCCTTATATAGCATGGTTCAGATCTACAGTCATTTTCCAGTTTTCTCAAGGATAGAACTTTTATTCTGTTTTCCTTCTGGTTGTTGCAGAGTGACTTTGGAGAAGAGAGAGGAGACAGATGTTTATACTCCACCATTTTAAAACCAGAAGTTTCCCTGCTTAATTTAAAAATAACGTTTTTTTTTTAAATTTAGCAAAGGATATATGTCCACTAATCAGTGGTAACTACTATGAACATTTTGGAGAATATTTTTCCAAATTTTCTCTCCCTCAATCTCTTTCTCTATCTATATTAACCTATTTAATTTCTGGAAAACATAATATGGAATATCATTAAATAGTTTACAACATTATTTTTAATTGGTCTTTGGCATTTCAGTATACAAATATACCATAAGTTATTAACCCCGCCCCCCGCCCCCAGGTTTGGGACACAGGCCATGGGGTTGAAGAGCATTACCTCAACTCTAGTGGTGAGGTTAAAATAATTCCTGAGCTCGGCCAGGTGCGGTGGCTCACGCCTGTAATCGCAGCACTTTGGGAGGCCGAGGTGGGCGGATCATGAGGTCAAGAAACCGAGACCATCCTGGCCAACATAGGGAAACCCCGTCCCTACTAAAATATAAAAATTAGCTGGGCGTGGTGGCGCGTGCCTGTAGTCCCAGCTACTCGGGAGGCTGAGGCAGGAGAATTGCTTGAACTCGGGGAGGCGGAGGTTGCAGTGAGCCGAGGTCGTACCACTGCACTCCAGCCTGGCGCCTGGCGACAGAGCAAGACTCTGTCTCAAAAATAAAATAAAATAATAATAATAATTCCTGAGCTCTAGGGCTCTTATATGATCTTATATGAACGACCCAGTAGGCCACAGACTTTCAAGGACTGGAATATTTGCTCTGCTGGGGGTTCCCAATATCATAAGACCCAACAGCCCTCTCTACTTCCTATTGAAGTCTTTTAAAAATACCAATTTTAGACTTATGAAATAGTTGCAAAAGTAGTACAGAATTCCTTATAGTCCTTACCTCATATTCCTTAAAGTTAACATCTTACATAAGCTTAATAAAATGATCAGGAACAGAATATTAACATTGGTACAATACTGGCAGCTAAATAACACACCTTATTTGAATTTTATCAATGTTTCCATTAATGCCTGTTTTTTTGTAGTAGGATGCTAACAGTGATCCCAGATTGGATTTGTTTTTTCTCCTTGGTTTCTTTCAGTCTAAAATTTGTGTGTGTGTGTGTGTGTGTGTGTGTGTGATGTTCACACTTTTAATAAGTACCAGTCAGTTAATTTGTAGAATGTCATTTAATTTGGAATGTCTTCTCATGATTAGATTGAGGCCGTGTGTTTGGCAAGAGCACTACAAAAATGCTCCTGTATCTTTCTCATGGTATCATTATCCAGTAGTAATGATATTAATATGTCTTACTGCTGGTAATGTTTCTCTTAATCAGTTGATTAAGCTGGTGTCTGATCAGTTAGGCAAAAAAAAATCTTTTTTAGCTGCACAGTAGCATATCAAGACACTATCTTCCATACTTACTTAGGTTAATTCTTTTTCTTACTGATCCATTTCAGTGTGGTTATGTTATTCATTTGTAGTACAATTAGGTTCATTTGCTAGTGTTTCCACTCATTTCTGGGTTCTCCTTTCCTTGCATCCTGGTTGATTTTAAGTTTTTGTTTATTTTGAGGATATGTGAAGGGTTTATGAAACATTACTGTGGTTCTAAGAGTCAGAGCTATACAACAATGTGTACTTGGGGAAGTGTGACTCTCTCCTCACCCCTGAAACTCTGTTTCCATTCTCACCTCTTTTCTCCTCTTTTTCTCTTTCTTCCTTAGGTAACCACACTATTTAGCTTCTATTTATCCTTCTTTTTAGATCTTTGGCACAAAAGAGTAGACACCTTTGTATTTCCTATCTTCTTCTTAGGTCCTACAGATACTCTTTAGGGCCTTGCTTTTTTCACTTAACAGTAAGTCCTGGCAATCATGCCATGCCTGTTCACAGAGATCTTCCTCATTCTTTTTTGCCACTACATAGTAGTACATGGTATGAATGTACCATAGTTTATTCAACCACTTTAACATGTATGGGCATTTGGGTCACTTCCAGTATTGTACAGCTACAAACAAAGCTGCAATGAATAACCTTGTATATATGTATTAATGTGTTGTTGAAAGTATATCTTTGGGGTAGATTCCTAGAAAGGGGATTGCTGGATCAAAAGGTAAAAATCTATGTAAGTTTGTTAGGTATTGCCAAATTTACTTCCAGAAGGGTTCTATCATTTATATAATTGGTATGTAAAACCCATAAAAATAACTTTCCTCACACCATCACCAACAGAATGTGTTGTCAAGTTTTTAAACTTTTGCTAGTCTGGTGAGAAATGATACTTAGTGTTGTTTTAATTTGTATTTCTCTACTTATGAAAGAATTTGAGCATTTTCCCATATATCTGAAGGCCATTTTTAACATCCAGTTTTTGTAACTTGCCCATTCATGTCTTTTCCCATTTTTATATATATTTTTTAATTTTAATTTTTTTTTTTTTTTGAGACAGAGTTTCTCTATTGCCCAGGCTGGAACGTACTAGTGTGATCATGGCTCATGGCAACCTCCAACTCCTGGGTTCAAGTGATCCTTTTGCCTTAGTTTCTCGAGTGGCTGCAACTACAGGGACATGCCACCATTCTCTGTTATCATTATTATCTTTTTTGGTAGAGATTGGGAGGGTCTCACTATTTTGTCCAGTCTGGTCTTGAATTCCTGGGCTCAAGCGATCCTCCTTCCTTGGCCTCCTAAAGTGCTGGGGTTACAGGCATGACCCACTACACCTGGCTTCCTATTTTTTTTTAATTGAGTTTTCTGTCTTTTGTACCTCAGTTATTAAGAGTTCTTCATGTATTAAAACTGTTAGTCCTTTGTCTATGGTATATGTTGTAAATCTTTTCTCTCTGTTTTATCTGTTGCTTTTTGACCCTCTTTGTGGTGCTTTTGTTATGTAAAATATTTTTTATTTTCAAGTAGTAAAATTTACCAATTTTGTTATTACCTCTGATTTTTAAAATTTTTTTTATTGCCTTGGGATTTTGAGTCATCCTTAGAAATCTCATCCCTACCCTGAGATTAGATATGAGTTTACCCATAGTTTCTTGTAGTACCTTTACAGTTTTGTTTTTAAATATTTAGATCCTTAATTTATTTGAAGTTTATTAATATGGATGATGTGAGAGGTAGATCGAATTTTATCTTTCTTCAAATAGCTACCCAGGACCATTTGTTTAAAAGTGTCCATCTTTACCCTAGTGATTTGAGATGTCTTCTTTTTTATATACAAAGTTCTCATATTTTTGAATTTAGCTCAGAACTTTCTATTAGATTTCACTGCTTTATTTGTCTATTCATGTACCAATACCAAGACATGTTAATTATGAAAGCTTTATACTCATTTTAATATCTAGTAAGGCTAGTTCTTGTAGTTTTTCTTTTTTTCAGTGTTTCTTAGCTATTTTTACATTTATTTCTCAATATAAATTTTGATATACTTGTCTAACTCTACAACGTAATTCGTTGGTATTTATATGAGGATTATGCTAAACTTATAAATTTAACATAGAAAACTGACATCTAAAAAATTAATATCAACTTTTATTTTAGATTCGGGAGTACATGTGCAGCTTGTTACATGAGTATATTACATGATGTGGAGGTTTAAGATTGGAATGATCCCATTACCCAGATAGTGAGCAGGGTACCTGACAGTTAGCTTTTCCTCCCTTGCCCCACTTGTTCCCCATCCCCTCTAGTAGTCTCCAGTGTCTGTGGTTGTCATCTTTATATCTATGCGTATCCAGTATTTCGCTCCCACTTATAAGTGAGAATGTGGTATTTTGTTTTCTGTTCCTGCATTCATTGTCTTGAAATAATGACCTCTAATGTATCCATGCGGCTGCAAAGGACAAGATTTCATTCCTTTATGACTATGTAGTATTCCATGGTATATATGTACTATATTTTCTTTTTTTATTGCATTTTAGGTTTTGGGGTACATGTGAAGAACATGCAAGATTGTTGCATAGCTACACACATGGCAGTGTGATTTGCTGCCTTCCTCCCCATCACCTATATCTGGCATTTCTCCCCATGCTATCTCTCCCCAACTCCCCACCCACTGCTGTCCCTCCCCTATTTCCCCCCGACAAACCCCAGTGTGTGATGCTCCCCTCCCTGTGTCCATGTGTTTTCATTGTTCAACACCCGCCTATGAGTGAGAACATGCGGTGTTTGATTGGCTGTTCTTGCGTCAGTTTGCTGAGAATGATGGTTTCCAGGTTCATCCATGTCCCTACAAAGGACACGAACTCATTGTTTCTTATGGCTGCATAGTATTCCATGGTGTATATGTGCCACATTTTCCCTGTCCAGTCTATCATCAATGGGCATTTGGGTTGGTTCCAAGTCTTTGCTAAACAGTGCTGCAATGAACATTCATGTGCACGTGTCCTTATAATATTGGATTTATAATCTTTTGGATATATATCTAGTAATGAGATGGCTGGGTCAAATGGAATTTCTATTTCTGGGTCCTTGAGGAATCACCACATTGTCTTCCACAATGGTTGAACTAGTTTACACTCCCACCAACAGTGTAAAAGTATTCGTATTTCTCCACAGCATCTGTTGTCTCCCAATATTTTAATGATCACCATTCTAACTGGTGTGAGATGGTATCTCAATGTAGTTTTGATTTGCATTTCTCTAATGACCAGTGATGATGAGCATTTTTTCATATGTTTGTTGGCCTCATGTATGTCTTATTTGTAAAGTGTTTGTTCATATCCTTTGCCCACTTTTGAATGGGCTTATTTGTTTTTTTCTTGTAAATCCGTTTTAGTTCTTTGTAGATTCTGGATATTAGCCCTTTGTCAGATGGGTAGACTGCAAAACTTTTTCCCTTTCTATTGGTTGTCGATTCACTCCAATGACTGTTTCTTTTGCTGTGCAGAAGCTGTGGAGTTTGATTAGGTACCATTTGTCTATTTTGGCTTTTGTTGCCAATGCTTTTGGTGTTTTGGTCATGAAGTCCTTGCCTACACCTATGTCCAGAATGGTTTTGCCTAGGTTTTCTTCTAGGGTTTTTATGGTGTTAGGTCTTATGTTTAAGTCTTGAATCCATCTGGAGTTAATTTTAGTGTAAGGTGTCAGGAAGGGGTCCAGTTTCTGCTTTCTGCACATGGCTAGCCAGTTATTCCAACACCATTTATTAAACAGGGAATCCTTTCCCCATTGCTTGTTTTTGTCAGGTTTGTCAACGATCAGATGGTTGTAGCTGTGTGGTGTTGCCTCTGAGGCCTCTGTTCTGTTCCATTGGTCTATATCTCTGTTTGGTACCAGTACCATGCTGTTTTGATTACTGTAGACTTATAATATAGTTTGAAGTCAGATAGCATTTTGCCTCCAGCTTTGTTCATTTTGCTTAGGATTGTCTTGGCTATACAGGCTCTCTTTTGGTTCCATATGAAGTTTAAGGTGGTTTTTCCAGTTCTGTGAAGACAGTCATAGATAGCTTAATGGGGATAGTGTTGAATCTATAAATTACTTTGGACAGTATGGCCATTTTCACAATATTGATTCTTCCTAACTATGATCATGGAATGGTTTTCCCCCTAAAAAAGAAAACAAGCAGGTGTATCTTTTTAAAAATTTTGAGAAAATTCAATGGGTGAATGAAAAAGATGACTATCACCTAATCCCTCAATGATAAAATGGAATTTTACACATTCCAGCACACACGAGAACAGTATATGTCATGTCTTTAATAATGTATTCAGTATTAGAGAGACAGCTTATGACTCACATTTTATGATGCAGAAGAAGTGAATTTAAATAATTCTGTACATTAATAGAGCCATACAATAGAATTTATTAATATAGAGGGTACAAAAAATTTCTGTTTTAATTAAATTTGTGTGAATTTTAGTAAATAGAGTCAATGTATATAGGAGTCTGTGTTTTCACATGATTAAAATGGGGCCTATTAAATATTGATAGGGCTTAGGTTGATGAAGGAAAATTCTCAAAAGAAATGAACAATTAACAAAGGAAAAATAGGCTAGGTGCTACAACTCACATTTGTAGTCCTAATACTTTGGAAGGCCAAGATGGGAGGATTGCCTGAAGCCAGGAGTTCAAGACCAGCCTGAGCAACACATGATATTGTCTCTACCCAAAACTAAAACATTAGTCAAGCATGGTGGTCTATGCTTGTAGTCCCAACTACTCAGGAGGCTGAAATGGGGGGAATCTCTTCAGTCCAGGAGTTCAAAGTTATAGTGAGCTATAATTGTGCCACTGCACTCTGGCCTGGGTGACAAGTAAGAACCTATTTCAAAACAAAACCAAACGAAGAAAAAATAGAACTAACTCTACCTCTATTTTCTATGTGAGAACAAGAGTGAAACTACTGTGAATCATATTTTTCAGGGCCTTGAATTAAATCAACAATTTAAAAACTATTTTTGCAATTAGTCAAGTGTATTGTCAAATATATTTTCTTTTGGAGTGGTGTGAAAACTCTGGAGGGAGAGCCAAAATTGTTTGTAAACGTCTGTATTGGAGAATTGTAGTTAAGTGGTGTCAGTCTTAATTCTGGAAACTAGAGTAATCTCTCAGCATATCTTATGGCCTGTGGCACCACAATAGAGATACAAAGTGAAGTAGAAAGACTGTTTTAAAGAAACTGTATTTTAATGAGTTCTAATCAGCTCTAGGGCACATTGCCCATATCCCTTGATTAAAAAGTATTAATTCAGGAACTTCTACTTTATAATGAAATCCAACTATGAACTTCTAGCTAATCTTCCCCAATTTCTTACTGAAATACCCAAAAGGCAAAACTATATGAAACTCCAGAAGTATCTACGCTTAAGCCTTGCAGCTAGCCTACCGATATCTATAAGGAATTAAGGGGAAGCAAACTGAACCAGATCAATAAAAACACCTGTGCAAAGTAAGAACATTAAAACTATTTAGAAAATAGTTGCCATGTAATACTTGTAATAGTTATAATAGTTGTAATCACCTCCCCTCTGCCATACACACTTAAACATCCCAAATCTGTTACTGCCAGAAAATGGTCCCTCTGTGGTATGGGTTCTACTTTTCAAGCATCCAAGTTATTTTTGTCCTTTCTTCCATAAATGAAGATATGTATTTGGGGCACCTAGAAAACTTGCATTTAAGAAGGGAATAAAGACTGATAGCATTTTAGGAGATTTAGTTTCCTCAATTAAATCTCTAATGTACTCTATGAATGATATTTGGGAATTCAGCCTTACATATGCAGACTATTCTAGCTTAAAATAATGAGAATCAAGAAGTAAGACTCAGAAGAGGAAATCAGCTGAGAGCTGTGCCTGTCATCCTGTTGCCAGCTGTTAAACTGAAAAGAGAATTTGTCCATTATGCATGGTGGGGAGAGAACAGTGATAAAGGCCATGAATATGTCTGCTTCTCTTTTAAGCTAGCTGGAAAACAATTCCACTGCTTTTTAGGGTGGGGCAAGATTGGCATGACCATATGTCCTGGTTGATCTTTGAAAGTTGCAGTTCACAATTGTTAGAATGTCTCATCTGTTTTTCCAGTTTGTCCTGGATCTTCTTCATGTTTATTAAAGTATTAATATAAATAGCAATAGAGTAGGCCTGCAATTTGTGCTTTTATCTTTGCTGTGATCTTCTCTCTTAAGTGGAATAAGATTATGATGTGAAGAAAGTTCTCATTTTAACATATGAGTATATACATTTTCCAGATTCAGTGTAACCAACGTCTTCCTCTTAAAGAGCATGTAGAGTATTCCCTGATAAAATATGTGAGGCTGGATTAGAGGAGGTAAGGACAATTAATTCCTCTGGTCTGTATGGTGGTGGGAGAAGAATTAAAGATGTTGACCTTGCTGGCTACTTGGTGCATCAGCCAGTTGGGACATGATGACTGCTCTTTATGTTTTTTATTCTTTTTATGTGAATCTTTGCTATTTTTTTTTGTTCTCTGGTAGTCCAGGATTGATTAAATTTTAGTAAGTGTTCTGTCTGAACTTAGAATAAAAATTCTATCATTATTGAATACAGTAATATGTCCATGATATCAAATTTTAAATTTTGTTGTTTAGATCTTCTATGCTTACTCTCTACTGGGTTTTTGTCTTTTTGTTTTATCAACTATTAAGAGAGTCTGAATTTGTCTCTTTTTCCATCTATTTCAGTAAATTTTTGTGTTATGTATTTTGTTTGTTCTTATTTTTATTTTTTTATTTCCATAGATTTTTGGGGAACAGGTGGTATTTGGTTACATGAGTAGGTTCCTTAGTGGTGATTGTGAAATTTTGGCGCACCTATCACGTGAGCGGTATACACTGAACCCAATTTGTAGTCTTTTATTTCTCACCTCCCACCCTTTCCCCTAAGTCCCCAAAGTCCATTGTATCAATCTTATGCCTTTGCATCCTCATAGCTTAGCTCTCACTTATGAGTGAGAACATACGATGTTTGGTTTTTCATTCCTGAGTTACTTCACTTAGAATAATAGTCTCTAATTTCATCCAGGTCACTGTTCATGCCATTAATTCATTCCTTTTTATGGCTGAGTAGTAATCCATTGTATGTATATACATCACATTTTTTTTTTTATCCACTCATTGATTGATGGGAATTTGGGCTGGTTCTGTATTTTTGCAATTGCAAATTGTACTGCTACAAACATGCATCTGCAAGTATCTTTTTTGTATAATGACTTTTGGGATTGCTAGATCAAATGATAATTCTACTTGTAGTTCTTTAAGGAATCTCCACACTGTTCTCCATAGTAGTTGTACTAATTTACATTCTCACCAGCAGTGTAGAAGTGTTCCCTGTTCACTGCATCCACACCAATATCTATTGTTTTTTGGTTATGGCCATTCTTGCTGGAGTAAGATGGTATCACATTGTAGCTTTGATTTGCATTTCCCTCATCACTAGTGATGTTTAGGAGTTTTTAATATGTTTGTTGGCCTTTGTGTATCTTCTTTTGAGAATTGCCTATTTATATCTTTAGCTCACTTTTTGACGGAATTGTTTTTCTTGCTGACTTGTTGGAGTACCTTGTAGATTCTAAATATTAGTCCTTTGTTGGATGTATAGATGATAAAGATTTTCTCCCACTCTGAGGGTTGTCTGTTTACTCTGCTGACTATTCCTTTTGCTGTGCAGAAGCTCTTTAGTTTAATTAAGTCCTATCTATTTTTGGTTTTGCTGCATTTGCTTTCGAGTTCTTGGTCATGAAGTCTTTTCCTAAGCCAATGTTTAGAAGAGTTTTTTTTCTATTGTTATCTTGTAGGCTTTTTGTAGTTTCAGGTCTTAGATTTAAGTCCTTGATCCATCTTGAATTGATTTTTGTATAAAGTGAGAGATGAGAATCCAATTTCATTCTCTTTCATGTGGCTTACCAATTATCTCAACACCATTTTTTTAATAGGGTGTCCTTACCTCACTTTATGCTTTGTTGAAGATCAGTTGGCTGTAAGTATTTGGGTTTATTTATGGGTTCTCTATCCTGTTCCCTTGGTCTATGTGCCTATTTTTGTACCATTTCCATGCAATTTTAGTGACTATGGCCTTATAGTTTGAAATCAGGTAATGTAATGCCCCTAGATTTGCTCTTTTTGATTAGTCTTGCTTTGGCTATGCAGGCTCTTTTTTGGTTTCATGTGAATTTTAGGATTGTTTTTTCTAGTTATGTGAAAAATGGTGGTGTTTTTATGGAAATTGCATTGAATTTGTAGATCGCTTTTGGCATTATGATAATTTTCACAGTATTGGTTGTACCCATCCACGAGCATGGAATGTGTTTCCGTTTGTTTGTGTCATCTATGATTTCTTTCAGGAGTGTTTTGTAGTTTTTCTTGTAGAGGTCTTTCATCTCCTTGGTTAGGTATATTCCTAAGTATTAATTTTTTTTTTGTAGCTGTTGTAAAAAAGGTTTAGTTTTTTATTTGATTCTCAGCTTGGTTGCTGTTGGTGTGTAGCAGATCTGCTTGTGTATGTACATTAATTTTGTATCCTGAAATTGTGCTGAATTCATTTTTCAGTTCTAGGAGTTTTTGGGAGGAGTCTTTAGGGCTTTGTAGGTATACAATCACATAATCAGCAAACAGTGACAGTTTGACTTCCTCATTACTGATTTGGTTGCCCTTTATTTCTTGCTCTTGGTTGATTTCTCTGGCTTGGACTTCCAGTACTATGTTGAATAGACATGGTGAGAGTGGGCATCCTTGTTTTGTTCCAGTCTTCAGAGAGAATGCTTTTAACTTTTCCCTATTCAGTATTATGTTGGCTGTGAGTTTGTCATAGATGACATTTATTACATTGAGGCATGTCCTTTATATGCCAATTTGGCTGAGGGTTTTGATCATGAAGGGATGCTAGATTTTGTCAAATGCTTTTTCTGTATCGTTTGAGATGATTCTGTGATTTTTGTTTTTAATTTGGTTTATAATGGTGTATCACATTTATTGGCTTGCATATGTTGAACCATCCCTGCGTTCCTGGTATGAAATCCACTTGTTTGTGGTGGATTACCTTTTGATACATTGTTGGATTCGGTTAGCTAGTGTTTTGTTAAGGAGTTTTGCATCTATGTTCACCAGGGATATTGGTCTGTAGTTTTCTTTTATTGTTATGTCCTTAGTTTTGGTATTAGGGTGATATTGGCTTCATAGAATGATTTATGGAGAATTCCCTCTTTCTCTGTCTTGTGGAATAGTGTCATTAGGATTGGTACCAATTCTTATTTGAATGTCTGGTGGAATTCAGCTGTTGAATCTGTCTGGTCCTGGACTTTTTTTTTCTTGATAATTTTTAAATTATCATTTCAGTCTTGCTGCCTTTTATTGGTCTGTTCATTGTTTCTAATTCTTCCTGATTTAAGCTAGGAGGGTTGTATCTTTCCAGGAATGTATCTGCCTACTCTATGTTTTCTAGTTTATGCACGTAAAGATGTTCACCATAGCTTTGAATGATCTTTTGTATTTCTGTGGTGTCAGTTGTAATATCTCCCATTTCATTCCAATTGAGTTTATTTGGATTTTCTCTCTTCTTTGCTTGGTTAATCTGCTAATGGTCTATCCATTTAATTTATCTTTTGAAAGAACCACCTTTAAAGGGCTTCCTTGGGGGAAAATCTGAGGAAATAATCCATTTTTTTACCATTTCTAGACACCAACTTGTGTTCCTTGACTAGTGACCACTTTCAACTTCTTGATTCTGTTGTCACATCTCTTGCTGATAATGCTAATCCTCCTGCCTTTCTCATATAAGGATGCCTCCTGATTCCATTGGGTCCACCGGAATAATCCGTGATAATCTTCCCATCTCAAGATTCTGTAACTTAATCACATCCATTGTTATCTTTTACCATGTAAGACAACAACATATTTAATGGTTCTGAGAATTGGGATGTACACATCTTTGGAGGGACATTATTCAGCTTACTACAGGTTTTGTGTTGGTTTTGTATTTGTGTTCTTTGATATATAGATAGGATGAGGAGAATTCTAGTTTGGGATTGTGTTATCAGGGAGAGCCCCTTCTTAAGCCCTTTTCAAATACTTTCTCAGATCTCAAATTGAAGGACTGGTTGATACATATTTATGCCATTGTTTCTTTAATCCCCAAATGCTGAGAATAGTGATGAGGCACCTAAATGAAGTTAAAGCATGAGGGACTTAGTTTCCATTATCATGTTGTTGCAAAAATCTATCACTAGGGGCAAGATTTCCAAAGCTGATTTTCTGTACTGTGCTGTGGCTGCATAGAGGAGCTCCTCCAGCTTTTTCCTTTCACTACTGTCAAAATGCAAAGTCCATGTCACTGAAGGTGGTAAACACCATGAATATAATCATGATGATGACGATGATAATAGTGGCTACTAGATATTGTGTGTTGATTTAAACCTATACACCCATGTTAAAACTTTGAATATATGGTTTCATTTATTCCTTTTCACAAACCTGTGAAATTGGAACCATTATTATCACTTCTAATTTTGAGAAAATGAAAGGCACAAAAAGAATACTTATCTAACTTCAGGTTACATGGAGTGGAAATAGCAGGAATGAATTTTTGTATGCCACGATGGTACAACTATCTTCTTATAGAAAATATGGGTCCATTTTCACAGTTTGCTGGAGCAAACCTTTCCCTGGGGTCTGCTAGCACAGTTGGGTTAGAATATTTTGCTACATATTAATATCTCAGCTTGGCCCTTACAAATAGGGATTTTTTGGGAGTGTTTTGCTAGTATGTCTCTTGTAAATACATTTGGAATTATAATGTATTCCTGAGGAGAGCAATTGTGAATTGTCCCCTGGTGTGTCTTTACTCAGCATAATCCTGTTTACACTGAATTTAGCAGAACACATCTTTACGTTTTAGAGTTTGTGGATAGAATTTTTCAGTTTCTAGTGCTGACACATATTTTTTCCCAATGTTTTATATCCTCTGGTCATTTCAGTATATCTTTGAGAGGCTGAGATGTTTGTATTCCAGATGCCGTCATTTTAGGAAGTCCCTTTAATTCTCTGTTTTAGAACTTTGTTTGGGTATCTTAATGAACTGTCTACCATCTCTGTCATTATTTCAAACTCTCAAATGGTTGGTGGTGCATTGTTTAGAATCACCTTAAGTTTTTCTTTTTATTTGAATTTACAGGTACCTAATTTTAATTTGATTTCACATTTTAGTTTGTAAGATATTTTTAAAAGACTTTTTAAAGAGTAGTTTTAGCTTCACAGAAAAATTGAGCTGAAGGTACAGAGAGTTTCCATCTGCCCCTACCTCCTTTCACATAGGCACAACCTCCCCAATATCAACATCCACTACCAGAGTGGTGCGTTTGCAACAATTGATGAACCTAAGCTGACACATCATTGTCACACAAAGACCATAGCCTGTATTAGGGTTAACTCTGGGTATTATACATTCTGTAGATTTAGACAAATACATAATGACATGTACTCACCATTACAGTATCATACAGAGCAGATTCGGTGCCCTCAGAATCTTCTGTGCTATGCCTATTCATCCCTTTCTCTTTCTACCAGTCCCTGGCAACTACTCATCTTTTTATTATATCTATGATTTTTGCCTTTTCCAGAGTGTCATTTAGTTAGAAGTAAAAAATTTTCAACCAAATAAGCAAAACACTTTCTTTGTTGGGCTACTAATCATGACCTTCTCAGTCTGCTTTTTTCACAAAAAAGATACCAAGATAATTCAAATAGGCAAATCTATTTATGCTTCAGTATTTGAGAAAGATCAAAGATATCCTAAGTATTATTGAGGAAGTTACTTAAAATCCCTAGACTTTAGCCCAAGCTCTGTTATGATCTGGTTGTGTGGCATTAACTTTCCTTTGTTTTTTTTTTGTTTGTTTTTTGTTTAATACAGTGACATTGAATCAGATAATCTCTTCCTCCTTTAAAATTGTCTGATTTTTAGTAGCAAGAGATTTACGTTTAATCTCTTGCTACTAAAAAGATTTTGCCTTGAGCACATGGAAATAAATTAAACACTGTTTCTGCTTGGGACACTAAAAAGCAAAAGACAATAGTGTGAGGACTAATCTTACTGTTTAAACAGACATTTTATAAACCAACAATTCATGTAAATGTCATAGAATTTGGTTATGAAGGAAACCTCCACTCTGAAAGCCCATGACCTTTCAAGGATAAGATGGGGGAAAAAAAGTGTCAACGAGACAAACACAATTCATTAGCACTTCTCAAACCTTATTAATACAGGTTTTCATTTTCCCTAAAAGCCCTTGAAATCTTTGTAGCAGAAGATATTTGATGCTTCATAAAAGCATTTTACAACTCACAGAGCTGATATAAGGGGACAGAGAGTCTAGGTGGAATTAAACCTAGGTCGGAAAGCTGAAATTTGTAGTCAGCTGTTCTCAAAGCTTAACACATTATAAATTTATGCATTGCATATGGCAAGTGAGGGTGAAATGGAGACTTGAGCAAGCCAGACTTTCTGCACATAAGCATATTTTTTTCCTGCAGAAAAGAGACAAATATAAAGGAATAGCATTAAAAAAAGAGGTTCCCGATGAGCAAAAACATTTTTATACTCATTTTAAAATTAATTTATGTGATAGAAAGGACATTAAACGTATTATACATATATATTATTTATTTATTCATTTGTTTATATTTTAGTATTTACACTTTTCTTGTATTTGATTCACAGAATCTTCTGAGGGCCAATCTGGTGGTTTCATGAGTCAGGTAAAAAGAAAGATTTGCTTGAATATATTTAAATCTCTGCCAAAATCTAAGTATATAAGACCTGAATCTGGAAATGATTTTTTTAAAAATCTGTGCTAGTTTAGACAAAGATATGTAAGGAAGAAAAATAGGTCTTTGGACTGAAAATAACGTGTGGATCAAGGAAAAGATATTTGTCATCAGTTCCTTGTGTTAATGAAAATGAGTAGTGGAGAGCTCCAGAGGGCATTCGATACCTTGAGGTCTTGCTGAGAATGCAGCTGCTGGCTCTATATATAGACTTAATTCTGTTGCTGAGGGAACAAAAGCATACATACCCTAGTAATGAGATTACTGGGACAGCTCCCAAATTGAGACAGCTGAGCCAAATCAATAGACGCATTTTTCTTCCCCTTAAATTTGCCGAGCCCATTAGAAAGGCCAATATACTTCATGGTTAGATCTCTGCAGCTTAGAGACTGTGTGTCACCTCCTCTAGCATTTTGAAAATTAAAAATTTAAGTGCAAGTATGATTCCAAAATATAACCATCATCAAAATGACAATTTCCCCAAGTTAAGTATTCCTAGTTCTCCTTTAAAAATTCCCTTGTACAATTTGGACATGTAAATTGTACATAGTTTTTTGACCAGTATTCTGGGAAGTGTACCATATGGTATAGTGGGAAGTGTAGGAACTTTAAGTCACACAGATTGGTAGTTAAAATCCAAGGCACTACATGTCTTAGCCATGTGTACTCAGCTGTGTGTACTCAACTACAGATTAAAACAAATGTAAAATGTATTTTATAGTTTTCCCTCTGTGTAAAACTATAAAATTGGAGAAGATAAAATCTAGAAGTCATTGTAAGATCATTAATGATGGGGATAAATATTTGGCTACAAAGATATTCTTTGCAGCATTTTATTTATAAGTAAAAAATAAATTTAATGAGAGGGTAGCTTAAACTACATGTTTAAACAAAGCATTATTTAAATAATAATTCACATGATAATTTTAATAATATTTTCTGTAATGGAAAGAGGCTCAAAATGTATTACTGAGCTTAAAAAAGAAAAAAGCATTATAGCCTGTGAGGTAATCCCAGCACTTTGGGAGGCCAAGTTGGGTGAATCATGAGGTTAGGTGTTGAATACCAGCCTGGCCAAGATGGTGAAACACTATTTCCACTAAAAATGCAAAAATAAGTTGGGTGTGGTGGCAGGTGCCATAATTCCAGATAGTTGGGAGGCTAAGGCAGAGAATTGGTTGAACCTGAGAGACAAAGGTTGCAGTGAGCTGAGATCACACCACTGCACTCCAGCCTGGGTGACAGAGTGAGACTCCATTCCAAAAAATAAAAAAGAATTACCTGACATGTATGTATTTTGAAGTATGACACCATTGTGTGTGTAGTTTGTATATATACAAAACTTACACATTTATACACATATACAAACATCATATTATACATAGAAAAGGACATTAACTTGTAGACAGCAGTTAATAGTGTGGTTATGGATGAGTATTGATTCTCCTCCTTGTTGCTTTTCTGTCTTAATAAGTTCTCTAAAATAAATACAGTATGCACTTTATAAATAATTCAATTAAACAGTATTTCATGAAATAAGAAAGAGACTCTCTTCAATGAAACAAAGAAATATCATAGCACATAAATTGGTAAGCATCACCAGCTACTTAAACAGAAATTCAATCTGCTTGCAGTGAGAAATCCCAGAGCACATATTGTGAAGCCCAGTAAGTGAGAGCAGCAGAATGAGAAGACAGCAGTCCGAAACTGAGTCCCATGAAGGAGGCACACAGTTAATAAAACCTTCCCACAATTCACAGACTCTTTGGAAAGTCTGGGAAGCCATAGAGGGGAATGGGCAATTTTGTCAAGAGACAAAGATGGTACCTCTGTCCTGGAGTGAAATACAAGGTCTGACACCACACAGGTCTGCTTTTAAGTCATCACTTTGCTTCACTGTTAACTGGCCCTGTGACCTTGGCCAGCTTTGCATCTCTGAAACTAGTTTGTTCATCTGTTAAAGGGGAGTAGTAATAATAAGAATGATCATTATCTTAATCACAGTTAATATTTACTTCTTGCTTACTAGATCCTAAGTTCTACTAGTAACATCTCCCTGGAGATTCAGGGAATCTTGTCTGTAAGGTAATTAGCATAGTGACAAAGCACTGAACACAAACTCAGCAAATGCTAGTTCTCGATGCAGCTACAGGCAGAGAAATGGTAATTATGCATTCACTTTGCAAACTATTTATATTTACAATTTGCAAAGTTCAATCTTAGAAAACAGAGAGGGGTCAAAAGATTAATAAGATATTTTCTTCGCTCCCAAGGAATCTACAATTCCGTGGAGGAGCAGGTATAGGAGGAAATGAGGAGGAAGGTGTTGGTGTGAAAATGGCCAACCTCATAAGGCGAGATTGAATCAAATCTGCTTGTTTTGAATTCCATCCTTAGGACTTTTTAGTGGTATCTTTCTTCCTGGGGTCTGGGGACAGATGGCTACCTAGACCAGGAAGTGGTCAGTCACCTTCTAGTCCTATATGAATATAGAAAACAAAATGCAAATATTTAACTTCTACTTTGAAGTTTATCATATAGTTAAAATATTTCACTTGACACAGCTGTCTGACAGTAACCAGAAACAAAAACCAAAAACCTTAGTTGTCAAACATAAAAAATTTATTCTATTATTTTGTCCTATTTAAGAGATAACATAGATTTTTTTTAAAAAATCACCTTTTTTTTAAAAGAAGCACTTTCTTATTTCAAACATGAGAAAAGTCTATAAGGAATTTAATATTTGAAGATTAAAAACATCACATGACCTTGTATTATTATTGTTCTCTTATAATTTTAAAGCTATATTTCCAGTCATTTGAATATTTCAGCAGCCTTGTGAGATAGTAAAAAGCAGTGTTATTAGCTTAATTTTATTGATGATGCAAATGAGATATCCAGAGGTCAAATAACTGTATGTAATGTGGTCATGTAATGTGGCAAACTCAAACTCAGGATCCAAGCCACCTAATTGTCAGCCTTAAAGTGTTTTATCTCCACCATATTCAAAACATATTGTAAGACACTTTATATGCATGATTTACATAATTTTTATATTTGAAGAGATAGCATTGAAAGAGCACCTTCAATTTTTAGGCTGGCTCAGAGAGGTTTTGTGAAAAAGATGTTTTGATATGTCACAAGCGTGCATTGCAGTTCACGCATCACAGTGATTGCCTGCTGGACTCCACATATTGCCGGATCATTCATCTCCAGAGGTATTATGCAATGCACAGAGGGGAATTTAAATCCTCCACAGTCTTGCTGGACCACAGATGCAGAACCAGAGGCTCAAAAGAGCCTTAGTTTTGATAAGGTTCTAAAGTGCTCTGATAGCACATTGGAGACTGATGCTATGGTTACTTGGTATTTACTGAAACATTATTTCTTTTTTTAGTACTGATGAATATGGCCTGCAAATAAAACTAAAGTTGCTTTTCAAAAGGAGGGTGCAAATCACATGTTAAAGTATTTTTGTAGTAAATAATGAATAAATCTGTGGAACATTTAATATCTCCATTTGAATAAAGGGAAACTGAAGTATTATTTCTTTGATATTTTCCACGTGGGGAGAAGATGGAGTTTTCAGTTGTAGGATTTAATATAACCATACAACAAATAAAAAAATTATAAGCTTTTTCATTTCTTAAACTTCTACCAGTTCTAGAAAATTAAATAATTTATTCCAGAGGAAGACTGTTAATAAACCCAAGAAATCCCATCTAATATAATGCTAATTTTTTATTATTTAGTATAACCAAATTACTACTTTTTAAAATTTGAAATTAGTCTTTCTATGGTGATTAATAAGTGGGTTTATATACTTTTTCTTCATTCAAAAATAGTAAACATTTTAAGATTTACTTTAAAAATGCCATATATATACTTAAGAAAAATTATATGTGCAGAAAAACATCAAGAAGGAAACAAACACCTTAATTACATAACAAAAAAGGACTATGTAAACAGTTTGAGTGTATTTTATCTTGCAACTGAGTCTTTTTTTTTTTTGCCGTCAGGTCTTTTTATATGGTTAGACCCTATATCTCTTTATGTGTGTTATGTAAAATTCATATTATAACCAAATTAGAGATTATATTGTATATATGCTGTATTATGTGCTTTTTTTTTTTTTGTTGTTTTGATTCTTACTCTGTCACCCAGGCTGGAGTGCAGTGGTGTGATCTCAGCTGACTGCAACCTCCGCCTCCCAGGTTCAAGCAAGTCTTCTGTCTCAACCTCCCAAGTAGCTGGGATTACATGCCTGTACCATCATGTCCGGCTAATTTTTGTATTTTTAGTAGAGACAGGGTTTCGTCATGTTGGGGAAGCTGGTCTTGACCTCCGGACCTCAGGTGATCTGCCTGCCTCAGCCTCCCTAATTGCTGGGGTTACAGTTGTGAGCCAGCACTCCCAGCCTATATGCTGGTTTTATTCTTAGCATAGAGTTTCTCCAATTTTTCTTCTTAAATTTGTGAGACAAGGGGAGATAAATAACCTTGTAGGTCTTGGTATAGAAGACTAACCAGGGCTGCCAAAAATGGACAATTGTTTCAAATTTTCTGTTTTTCTCTTTCATGTGAATTTTACATTGCAATCCATATTATATTCAGGTTAGTTGTTTGATGGACCCTTGTATCTATTGTAATAAAATTGACTCTCTATGGAGATGAGCTATACTTATCCAGGGCTCAAGCACCATCTCACACAGTGTCACGTGTGAGGACAGGCATCCTTTTTAAAGAAGAATAGACAACCAAATGTGGAATGCTGTTTTGAATGTGGTGTATGAATGAATCGAAGAATGCAGTATAACTTAGTAATAAATGATGTAATTATTTTCAGTTGTTTTAGTTGACTAAATTGTGCATATGGGGTAAAACATGATGTTTTAAAACATGCATATATTCTGGAATCGCTAAATTGAGCTAATTAATATATATATTACTTCACATATCTGTCATTCTTTGTGACGAGAACATTCAAAATCTATTCTCTTGGCATTTTTCAGCATATAATATGTTGTTATTAACTATAGTCACCATATTGTACAATAGATCTCTTCAACTTATTCCTCCTATCTGATATTTTGAATCATTTGACCAACATTTTCCCAAAACAACACTCCCCACTGCCCCTGCCATGCCAACCCAAATCCATGGTGACCACCATTCTATAAGCCAGGGTATAATCCCTTAAAGATTTGCTGTTTTGGGTAAGTACTCCTCCCTTTTTTGGTGCTTCAGTTGTTTTCTTTTTAAACTTAGGCAGAAGGACTATAAAATCCATTAATTTTAGTTATGATTGTGTCACTCATTCGTTTTTAGTATTTCTTATATTTCTCTTAGAGAAGAACTACATATATTTCCTTTATGCAATTATTTTTTAAAAAAGAGTAAGCAGACATCCCAAATCCCAGAATACCTCAGGCATTGAAAAATGTTGTCCGTCCTTTGGAGATAAAAGACTGATTGTATTATGCCCCAAATTGTGTTACAACAGCATTTTATCATTGATACCTCATTTTGATTGATATCAGGCAGCTGTGGTCATGGGCAAGTGGTATTTTCTCTTGAGTGAATAAAATCTCATGAGTGTCTAATTTAAAACATTCAAACAGGAAGGAATTGTGGTTTTCACCACGGATGGTCAAAAGGTCAGGATAGGTTTGGGGCTGTGTCTTCTGATGATTATTACCATGGTTACTAGAGGTTTGCAGGATGCATTTAATGGAGAGCCAGGTGCCTCCTGCTGTGGAGCTGCCAGCATTCTCTAACAAGGGCATGACCTGAGAATGGAAATGGAGCCTACAGTGATCAGCTGCTATTGAAACAAGGGATTGCTTATCAGACTGCAGAAGCAAATACCTTCCCCTAGAGTTCCGCAGGGATTGATTCATCAAAGAAAGCAAGACAGATGACCGAGAGTGAGATCAGAAACCAGATATTCTGCTGCAGTTAACTGATACTAGACACAATTAAAAGAAAAACTGCTTTGTAATTTAAAAAATCTTTCATAGAAATTATATTTGCTTCTAACCATTGAATCGAGAATTCCCATCACACTTAGTGTGTTAATCTCCTCTGTGATACCCCTGATAGAATGCCCAGTGAGAAATTTCAGTTATTTTTGAGATTTTATTCATTTTATTTGATGTTAAATAAATGGACTTTTAATTCTGTATTTCCCACAGTACTATATGCTCCGCATGTGTTACATTATTTTGTCTTTATAACAGCCTCATCCGGTAGGTGTTATTAGTTCCAGGTGAGTCACACAGGTAGTAAATAGGAAAACCAGTATTTCAATCCTGATCTCTTTGACTTTATACTGATTGCAGTAGAGCACCATAGTATAGATCCTTTTCTCATATCCTAATCAGTGACTGAATCTCATTACTTCTACATTCTTAATATTTCTTGGTCCATTCACTTCTCTCCTTTACTATAGCCATTATTTAAAAAAGAGTAAGCAGACATCCCAAATCCCAGAATACCACAGGCAGTGAAAAATCTTGGCTGTCCTTTGGAGATAAGAGAGTCATTGCATTTTGCCACAAATTGTGTTAGAACAGACTTGTATCATTGACATCTTGTTTGGGTTGATATCAGGCAGCTGTCATCCAAAAGTCTCCTAAAGCCATGTATATCTGCAGATTACCCTTTCATTGGAGTGATCTTTACAAATAGAAAAAAATGTAAATCTGGTCAAGTTATTTCTTTGCTAAAAATTCTTCAATCCAAGACTATTGCATATATCATAAAATAATACAGTCCAAAGGTCTTAGCCTAGAGCAGCAATACTCTTTTTTTTTTCTTTTTTTTTAGATGAAGTCTCACCCAAGCTGGAGTATGCAGTGGCACAATTTCTGCCCACTGCAACCTCCACCTCCCAGGTTCAAGTGATTCTCCTGCCTCAGCCTCCTGAGTACCTGGGACTACAGGAACATGCCACCACATCTGGCTTTTATTTTTTTGTATTTTCAGTGAAGACGGGGCTTTCACCATGTTGGCCAGGCTGGTTTTGAACTCTTGACCTCAAGTGATCTGCCTACCTCAGCCTCTCAAAGTGCTGGGATTAAACAATATTCTTGACAGTCTAAACATATTTTTTCTTTGTTGCCTCATATCACATGACTATAGCACAGTCTTTTACATATTTTGAAGTCTACGCTTAAGTGACTGTGAAACAGTAAATAACACTAAGATGTTATTCGTTATTGGGGTGGGTGAGGAGAGCATAGTTTATAGTGGAACATAGAAAGAAAACACGGAGGGATTTTTGTGTCTTTGTTGTTGCTCTTGTTTGTTCACTTGTTTAAAGGGAATTTTTGAGTGATCACAGCACACTATGCTGAATTCCTGCCAGAGACCAAGACTGGCTGTAAAGGCCACCCACGGCAGCACCAGCAATCAGAAGCTGCCTGTGCATTAAAAGGCAGCTGAGGCAAGGGCTTTTGCAGAGCACATATTGGAAGGATACACAGTGGTGACTCTTCTTAAATTCAGGAATAGCAGGACTTAGCTGAAGCATCCAAGAACAAATAGATAAATGCCCAGAAATGGAGTTGATTATGTCTGTAGTTTAGATCTTGATACTTAAGCATTTGTAGTTAATGGAAATGCTTTATTATTGTTAGACAAAGAAGGATTTATGTGAAACAGTGGGCTTTCACTACAGTTGGTCAAGAATATGTTTATTTAAAGTCATCCTTTTGTTTCTCAGAATCAGGATTTTTTTTTTTTTTAAAGAGTCTTTAGAGGACAACTTGGCCATGAACTTCAAGAGTGGTCTATCAGGAAATGTTAGTTATAGCATTGCACAATCAATGCAGATGAATATAGAATTGTGGTCTGTTATGCATACATATTTTGGTAAATGTTTATATACTATGAGTTTCTGTAAGTTATGTTACAGTTTGGGCCTAATAGTTACCATCTAGTTACCATTTAATTTATAGCATGTATAAATAGTTACCATGTATTTATTCCAAATTAAAGTAACTCATATGAACTTTCCATATGGCTAAGGAAATGTAACAGTATGGTGCTAATTCACAGACCACACAATATTCTGGAAACTGTGGTTACCAGACCCAGTAAGTAGAAGCCCACTATCCACTCCATTGCATGTATCATTTTATTTTGCTTTTAAACAGAATTGTGTATTTGTTTGCTAGGGCTGCCATAACAAATTGTCACAAACTGGGCAGCTTAAACAGTAGAAATTTATTGTCTTATGGTTTCAGAGGCTGAAAGTCTAAGATCAAGATGTTGGAAACATTGGTTCCTTCCAAGGTCTGTTAGGAACAATCTGTTCCAAACTTCTCTCTGGGCCTGAAAATGACCAGTTTCCCCTGTGTCTTCACATCGTGCATGTCTGTCTTTGTGTCTAAATTTCTCCTTTGTATAAGGACACCAGTCATATTATTATAAATGAGGGACCATGCTAATTAGCTTATTTTAACCTGATTGCCTCTGTAAAGACATTATCTCCAAATAAGGTCACACTCTGCAGTGTGAGTGGTAGTGACCCTAATGTATCTTTTTTTTCTTTTCGGGGGAGGGGGTAGGGGCACAATTCAAGTCATAACAGAATAGAACCTAGGGAGAGAGACTGAACAGTTATTCCTATCCTCATTGCATCTGTACACGGATTCTTTCTACCTGCAATACTCTCCCTCTCATCCTTGCCTAGCAGATTCTTACTGTCTTTTACAAAACTCAAATTAAATGTCTTTCTTAGGAGAAATTTCCTCTTGACTCCCAAGACAGAGTTAGTTGATATTTCTTCTATGCTCCCGTAAGATTTTTATAACAAATATGATCTTAGCATACCTTATTTTATTCTGCTATTACTTGTCTGCTCCATGAGGGTGTTGGCCTTCCCAGAGCAGGAATAAAACCCTAAGTGCAGAGCCTGGGACACAGCACAAGTGCTACAACTGTCTGAAGAGTGAATACCCCAGGGTCAGCAATGGGGAAATCACCCCTGCTTGGATCAGCCCAGGCCCTTAGAAATCTTGTATTCCTATGAGAGCAAACAAAACAAAAATTTCTCCTGTATTACACACATTCTCCCCAAATTTCTGACAAGCCTTAGCAGAAGAATAACCTGCTGGACACGGTGGCTCACACCTGTAATCCCAGCACTTTGGGAGGCCGAGGAGAGCGGATCACGAGGTCAGAAGTTTGAGACCAGCCTGAACAACATGGTGAAGCCCCGTCGCTACTTAAAAAAAAAAAAAAGAAAAGGAAAAAAATAGCCAGGCATGATGGCATATGTCTGTAGTCCCAGTTACTCGGGAGGCTGAGGCAGGAGAATCACTTGAACCCAGAAGGCAGAGGTTGCAGTGAGCCAAGACCATGTCACTGTATGCCAGCCTGGGTGATAGAGCAAGACCCTGAGTGAAAAATAAAGTAAAATAACCTGAGGCATTGGCTGGGTGTGGTGGCTAATGCCTGTAATCCCAGCACTTTGGGAGGTCGAGGTGGGTGGATCACAAGGTCAAGAGATCCAGACCATCCTGGCCAACATGGTGAAATTCTGTGTCTACTAAAAATACAAAAGTTGGCTGGGTTTGGTGGTGTATGCCTGTAGTCCCAGCTACTCGGGAGGCTGAGGCAAAAGAATCTCTTGGACCCAGGAGGCGGAGGCTGCAGTGAACCGAGATCATGCCACTGCACTGAAGACTGATGACAGAACAGATATTGTCTCAAAAAAAAAAAAAAAAAAAAGAATAATCTAATAACCTGAGGCATTTACTAAGAAGATATCTTCCTAGATTATTTCCCTGGATATTCTGATATAGAAAGTCTAGGTGAGTCCAAGAATATTATTTTTTCCCAAACTCCACCACTGTTGCCGTTTTAATTCAACTGTCTAGAATCACATAGAATTTGTCATTTTCTACATGGAGCCCTATTCTACATCTTTTTGTAATGGAAACATGAATTTTCCCAAAAGAAAACATTGACCCTGTCCTTCCCAAGTGAATGCTTATATTTCCACGTCTCCCGTAGACAGTGGGTTGATGGATGAGTTGGTTCCCCTTGCCCCAGTCCACCATCAGGTAAACAGCAGCTATGTGGATGACTCAGCCTGCATACTAGCCTTTAACTTCCATGACTTCCTCAGTTCTAATAACTTCACCTAACTTGAGCTACCCATACACATAGCCACAGATCAACTGAAATTAATTCTTCCATTTCTGATCTTTTAAACATCACAATCTATGGAGGATGGCAATCTCTCATTGCATCACTAGTTGTTTCATTGTGATGTCATTTTTTTTTTCTCATAATGCTTTCAGTGTCTAGAATATATACTTCTTGTTTTTCCTTTGTCTCCTGGATCTTCTGGTCCTTCCCTTCTATTCTCTTCATTCCCCTCCTCTCCTCTCCCCTTCTATTCCTTTTTTCTTTCTTTCACCTTCTCTTTCTTCTCTTTCATATTTCTCTTTTTTCTCTTCTGTTTGCCCCTCTTCCTTTTCCTCCTCCTCCTCCTTGTCCTCCTTCTTTTAATACTTACATGACAATATCTCAAACCTGGATCAATCCAAAAGTATGACTTCACATTTTCGCCTAGCTTGCCAAATGCTGTGAGGAAAGTAGAACAAAACAAACAACAAATCCTACCAGACGCAAACTGATTTCGCTACAGGTTCAAATTTCCACCCTGTGCTGAAACTCCAATACTATGGAAAGTGATAAAGTATTTTCCAGAAACATTTGCCTTCTTCCTCAGTGCCAGTCATTTCAAAACTTTTCTGTTTTCTTTAAAATTACCCTTGTGTTAAAAAGGGGGGAAAATAAGCAAGTTTACAGAGCTCATCTTGTAATTTCTATGTATTTCTTTTCTAGTGCTTCTCTCAGATTTTGGTTTTGAAATTATGATGGAATTCTGAAATAAGTGAGAAAGCAGTCTTTTTTGTCTGATCTCTAGAAGCATTTTTAAAGATTAGCATTAAGTCTTCTTTTTAAAATGCTTTTTCCTTAAATGTGGGCTTGGGGATTTTTATGTGGAGTGGTTTTTAATTACAATTTCTTTGCTAGATATATGATTACTCAGATCTTTTTTCAGTCTTGTTTTAGTTTTGTTAAGCTGTGTTTTACAGGAATTTGCCTCTTTCAACAAATGTTTTAAATTATTAACAAAGTTATTTAATTAAAATTTTAATTTCTTTAGAATCTATTTGTAGCAATGTTCCCTTCTCAAACCTGATACTGGTAACTTGTATCTTCTCTCTTTCTTTCTAATCAATCTTGCTAAAGATTTTCAATATTTTTTAGCCTTTTTAATGAACTACCTTTCGGCTTTTGATTTTTTTTTTTTTTTTTGCACTTTGGAAAATTATAGGGCTGATCTCTCTCATAAAAATGAGATTAATTCTAGCAATATATAAGAGGTTTAATATATGATGAAAGTCTATCAATGTACTTTTCTACATTAACAGAAAGCACAGAAAAATTTCAGAGTTATCTCGATATATGTCAAGAAATTTTGTGATTCATTTCATTATATACTCATAATTTTGGCAAACTAGAAATGAAAAATAAACTTGCTTAAACTAATAGAGCATCTATAAAACCAAAGTAACCAACCAAACAAATTTCTGTAGTGAAGAAATTCTGAATTCACAATTAGTGTGAGTTATTTTAAAATTCTTCCTGTATTTGGGAATGAGTAAAGACATCTAGTTCTACTTCTATTTAACATTGTATAGAGATCTTACTTGTTGTTATAAAGTAAGAAAAAAAAAGCAAAAGTTATAAAACTTGAACAGGAAGATATAAAACTCTATTTACTGGTGATATGATTAGATGTAGAAAGAATCTACAAGTAAAACAGAATTCATAAATGAATTATTGTTGCAAGATACAAGCCAAAATAAGATTTTTAAAAATTACATATATAAAAGAAATTAAAATGACATAAAAACTTATAATGGTTTCAAAACTATCAAATATCTACAAGTAAGTCTAATGAAAATTGAAATATCTATATATTTGGAAACTCTAAAATGTTATTTTTTTTTACATTGAAAAACAGTGGCAATAACCATTTCCATGGATTAGAATGTTGTAAATGTTGCAAAGATATTTGCTGTCCCAAAATTGATGTATAAAATACATGTAATCCAAATTACAATATCAATAGTGATATTAAGATGATTGTAAAATTTATTCCAGCATTCAATGAACAACAATAACCAAAGCAAGTTTAAAAAATAACACCTGGGCAGTATTACATTTAAGATTCAAGACTTATTATAAAACTACCTTAAGTAAGACAGGGTGGGATTGGCATAGGCGAGTGGAATAGAGTAGAATGTCCAGAAAAAGATGTACATAACTATGTTCATAAAATAACACTTAAAGTTGTTCATCAGTCCATTCTGCTTTTAGTAAAGTACAATAGCTTCATCATACTATCCAGCCAAGTTTAAATATAATTTGTGGGCCAAGATGTTTAAATTTATTTCTAGGAATTTTGGTTTCTCAAATTGTGCCATGCTAACAATAAAACATAATCTTTGAGTATTTTTCAAAATATTTGTTTAGTATTTGTTTAAAATATATTCATAACTTAGACCTTGATTTATCAATATACTAATAAATTTCTCTACAGTTAATAATAATTCATTGGTGACAAGCTGTTCTGACTCCTCACCATCCATTATATCATCTCTTGAGATAACATTTAGAGATGTGTTAACATGTTTAAATGGGGTGAGTAATTAAATATATTCCGGTTAATAATTAGGTGGATAATTTTTCTCCATTAATGACTTACAGAGAAGTAGATAGTCTACAGAATCATATTCAGCAAGCACAAGCAATTATTATGTTAATATTTGCCTAAATGAAGCTATGTCTGAGTCTCTTAAAGATTAGAATGTGTATATTAATTTCCTTAGTCATTGATTTTGCTACCCTCGCATGCTTTTTTTAAAAAATGTAACACCTCAGTAACGTTAGTTAGGGCACCTCCATTCTGCCATTTGTTTTCTGAAAGTAAAAAAGACACAAACTAAATAAATCTTTGGATTTTAAAATTTTTTTCTATTTGATTGCCCTGTCTGCTGAAAGAAGAAATAAAGACTAGCATGCTATTTTCTCAGACCCTTTAGTCACCAGAGAGAGTAGTTTAGTTTTGGGTGCCTTGTCATAATCTAGAGAAGATAACATATTTATTTTGCTAAATTTATCAGCTAGAATGAATTTGAAAACAAGGGGAAAACATCTGTATGCAATGTCAACACTTTACACAGTTTCTGTTAGATGTAGGAGTAGCATCGCTACCATTGATATGTAAGTTGTACCATGCCTGTTTTTCTCTTTCTATATTGAGACTGGGTTCAAACATTGGTACATCTAAATCAGCAGGATTCTGCAGTAGAACTCTCCACGTTGCAAGTTATATAAGAGGATTAATATTTTAAAGCAATAAGTTGGTAATTATTGAGTTTATCAAACAAAGATTTGGCAGTCTTTATGACTGAAGCACCTTTTCCAAATCAATGTTTCTATTTATATATCTATTTGTGTAACCTAGAAAGATTATTATACCCACATATTCACTGAGAAATTTTGAAATGTTTGATCCTGATACAAATGGACTACTTCTGCAGAGTGAATTCGATGTCTAATGAGAAAAAAGTTTTTTTTTCTGGGTTGATTCCAAGACACTAGCACATTCTTTTTGCCTTTTATTAGCTCCAGTTTCTTCTTTCCCTCTCACCCCATTCCTCAGTGAGCCACTTGATGGCTGGGATGAAAAAACACAGCCCTGGGCCCTACAATAACTTTCTGTGCCCACTGCAATTTATCTTACTTGATTTTTAAATACCAGGTCTCTGTTCTAAGCTATTTCTTTTTAATATATTTTATAGCACTTTAGGTTCTGGGGTACCTGTGCAGAACATGCAGGATTGTTGCATAGATACATACATGGTAGTGAGATTTGCTGCCTCCATACCTGCTACCTATATCTGGCATTTCTCCCCATGTTATCCCTCCCCAATTCCGTACCCCCCGCTTTCCCTCCCCTCATCCCCCCCAATAGACCCCAGCATGTGATACTCCCCTCCCTGTGTCCATGTGTTCTCATTGTTCAACACCCGCCTATGAGTGAGAACATGCGGTGTTTGATTTTCTGTTCTTGTGTCAGTTTGCTGAGAACAGTGGTTTCCAGATTTACCCATGTCCCTACAAAGGACACGAACTCATCATTTTTTATGGCTGCATAGTATTCCATGGCATATATGTGCCACATTTTCATTGTCCAGTCTATTATCAATGGGCATTTGGGTGGTTCCAGGTCTTTGCTATTGTAAACAGTGCTGCAATGAACATACGTTTGCATGTGTCTTTATAATAGAACAACTTATAATCCTTTGGATATATATCTAGTAATGGGATTGCTGGGTCAAATGGAATTTCTATTTCTAGGTCCTTGAGGAATCACCACACTCTTCCACAATGGTTGAACTAGTTTACACTCACACCAACAGTGTAAAAGTGTTCCTATTTCTCCACATCCTCTCCAGCATCTGTTGTCTCCTGATTTTTTAAGCTATTTCATTCATCAGCATTCTTCAACAAGATTTAATCCCAGGGCCAGCCCTATACATAGGCAGAAGAGATGACTGTTTATATTATGTGTCCTACTAAAAGACTTACCTATTTCCAAATACAATTTATTATTAATGATCAAAAGACAAATGATTCATGCTAACACTCTCATAGTGCTGATTACACACATTACAGACATTGATCTAGAGGCTTTATGTATCTTAACTCATTGAATCCCTACAACAACCTTATGAGGCAGGTGTGCCATTATTATTCTATTTACCCATAAGCAGCTGAAGTGCAGAGAGGTTAAGAGTCATGCCCAAGTTCACATAGGTAGTAAGTGACAGATTAGGGTTTAAACTCAGGCAATCTGATTTCAGGAAAAATTTTTAACTGCTGTGTTCTACTACCTCTTACCACTTCAGAAACATGTATTAAGTACCTACTATTAGCTCAACTTTGTATTAAGTTCTGGAGTGAACACAATAGGTACAGTACCTGATTTTGCATGAACCAAAGATTAGTAAGCATTGCAAAGAAATTCCAGAGGCCACTAAAAACCTGGTACATTGAGCTAATGTGAAAGCATCTCTTCTGAGCCCAGCAAATATTACTACATAGAACACAGTAATTTTTTATACATAGCCATTTAAAAAAGAGAAAAATTTCAGGAGCCAGCTATGATGGATGAACTCTGCAAGCAGTAATCAAGAACTAAGGCTGAAGAGCTCATGGGGATATATGAACTTGATCTAAGCCTTCATACCTGGGGTCTGAGGTTCTGACATCCACCCAGAAGGCAGTCTCCAGGATGCAGGCTTCGTGCATATGGGAAGCTGATATTTAGTCATCCATGTACTGTTTAGAGTCCTATCTGTAAAATAAATGGGATGAAAATGAATCTCCTGCAAGAAATCAGAAACCCTGGCTTGTGACACACTCAGGTTGGAATTTTAATTCATATTTACTTGCATAGTGAAGCCTTTCCTCACCCTCAAGCCACACACTAACCATTCTAGAACCAGTGAATTCTGTATGACATTGGAAGAAAAGAGAAACATAAAAATAAACAAATTAAAATTCAATATTCAATGGATGTTTTGAACATCTTACTAGTTAGAGCTAGAGAGAATTTTCTTGCGGAAAAGATAGGGTGTAAGGGCCATCTTGCTGATATCAGGGAAGAATGGGTGAAGAAGGAGACAATGAAGAAAAAATCAGAGCCAGGCAGTAGAGTGAAAGCTACAAATTCCTGAAGACATCAGTGGACTTACAGAATACAACTTATTTTGGACTTTTCAGTTTATAAATCAATAATTGCCTGAAAAGTTATCTTAATCTTAAGACTTTCTATTTTGATCATGGCAAATTAAGCTGTAATAAGCACTCCTCCCAAATGGTGTTGGATCTTTACAACTATGTTGTATTCCCTGCTCACATTTTGACCACCAAGGTTGGCCCTGGCATAGCCTTGCACTATCTTTATTCTGGGACCAGGTTGAAAGAGCACCTCCTGTCTGAGACATCTCTTGTCTTGTGGCAGAAAACAAGGGGGTGGGGGATGGAAAGCAGAACAAGAAGATAATTCTTGAAGCTTCAAATTTGAAAGTGGCTTTTGTTACTTCTGCTCATATTTTATTGGCCAAAGTAAACCATATGACCAAGCTTGATATCATGGGGAAGTATAATCCTCCCACAGAGAAGTATTTGGAATAATAATAACATCTATTCACATTCTTGATATAGAGTTTGAATAGATGTTATTCTTTATGTGTGTTTACATATGTATGTTATACTTTACTATATAAGTAAAATCACAGATTTTAAAATTCAACACTATTCACTTAACTTACCTGAATTTAAATTTGCAGGATCATGTTTCAAGATGGTCACCACACTCTGCAACCATAGACATTTTTCTCTGATTTGCCTAAAAATGCAGGAAGTTGACTACTTCTAAAGGGACCACTCCTTCTTGCAGACACTGAATGAAAAGTCGATAGTGCGCCCTGAATTTTATCTTTCGTTGTTTCTGTCATTGTTGCACTGTTTGAGAAGTTTTTATCCACTGCTGTAATAATTGTCTTGCTTATCTACCTCCCTGTGCAGCCCTCAGCGATTTTCTAGGGGGGACAATTTCATCGACGTAATGCATGCCAATAGTCTTTCCACTCTTGACCTCCCAATACTTCTGTTTTTGAATTTACACTCATATGCACTGATATTCCTTCTTCCATAGGACACCCGGGTCTGTGGTAGATTCATATTACAGCTGAACAAATCCTTCTCATGTAACTTTCTATTTTGTTAAACTGGATGTCTTGTTTAGAGAGCTCCTACCCTCATTGAATGTTCTCCTGGGGTCCTCTTGGTGTCTTCAGTGATGATGAACCTCATTGGGTATTCTTAGTCCATCAGACTCCACAAAACAAAGAAGCTGAATTCCCAGTCACTGTTCTTACAGAATACCCCATGGCACACATTGATCAGTCTTGTCCCTGAAAGCGAGGTTCAGCGAAGGCTATTGAAAGGAGTCACGTTTGTCACACTAATCAGTGAAGGATCAGTTGCATTTTATCCTCAAGGTAATGAGTGTCTGCTTATCTCACACTTCTATAACTAGAAATTGCTACACAGATGACTCTGTTCTTTAAAAAAATTCTGATCCAAGGTGACTTGTTTCCAACCCTAAAGGAAAGTGACCTGCAGCTTATTATAGTTCTGCCCAATCAGGATGTCCTCTGCAGGTAGGAATCCATGTGGAAAAAAAGTCTGGAGAAAGGAGAGAGAAATATTATCTTAATAAAATAATGTGAATCCTGCTATGGATTGAATAGTTTCCCCTGAAAAGTTTAAGTTCTAACCCCCAGTATCTTGAAATGTGGTCTACTATGGAAATAGAGTCCGTGCAGGTGTAGTCAGTCAGGTAAGATGAAGTCCTACTGAGAATGGGTCCTAATGCAGAATGACTGGTCTTATAAAAGGAGAAAATTTGGACACAGGCATACATACAGGGAGGAAGAACGCTGTGTAGACCTGAAGAGAGTCATCTGCCAAGCCAAAGAGAGAGGTCAGAGATGTAGCCTTCCGTCACCACCCTGGAGGAACTGATATTGCCAAAACCTTGATCTCAGACTCCCATATTTGTCTAGATACTCATCCTAAATCTTATATAATAGTTCTGAAATTATTTTCATTATAAACCATAAAAATCCTTGAAGATTTTATTATTTCATTAACTAAAATACACACTCTAACTTGTTCTACCTAGCTGAAAGTGGCCTAGAAATCCTTTGTCATAACATAGGGTCATTTATTTGTTTGGAGACAGTAATGCTCAAATAAAAAAATACGCATTAAGTTTCTGAGAGGATTGCTAGGCTCCTAGGTTGGAGTGGTGAGTGGCTTTGAGATTTGTCCCAAGAGACCAACAGAAGAGAAAAAGAGAAACAGTTTTTAAGAGAAGGCTCTGAACTTTATATGCCCCTGCTAATAATTTGATTTACTGCAGTACTCCTCTGAATTCTTCTTTAGAACTAAATCAGACAGTGTTATGGCTTCCTCCTCAAGGTTTCTATTTTAATTTCAATTTTGCCCACATGAATAGAAAGTTTGCTGAATTCTGTTGAGTTTACTTCATTTTTTTAAAGCAAAGTGGGTGGAATATATTGTATTCCAAAAGAAGTATTGTCAAGGTTGATAAGTGTTAAGGTTGTGTTAGTAACTAGAACCTCATTTGTCCTACAGTGTGAATATTGGAAACATGAGTTAGCATATTTTTAAGTCTCTATAATTGGATCTGTACATTTATTTAAAGTAGGAAATAAAGCAGCATCCCACAAGAATTACCCTCCTTTTGAAAATTATTTTGATCATCTTTTGTTTTTAGAATTTTATTATTTGAAAGTAATTCCTCAACTTTAAATAAAGCTGTAGCTAGAAAGAGCAAATACTTTATATTCAAGGTGTTTTTATATCCAGAAACTAAAGATTTTCTGAATATCCTCTTTACAAAATATTTCACTATTTAAAATGTGAAAAACATTTGAGGGTGGCAGAAAACTACGTTTTTTATTAACAAAAGATTTTCCAAAGATAAATGGCTGCACCCCCTCATATGTGTAGCATTTTTGGAGAGAACATAATTTTAAAGATGGAGAAAATAAAGTGGTTGGCAAGGTTAGCGATAGGGAGGGGTTGGTGTGAACACAAGGAAGTCTTGTGGTGATGGTACAGTGAAGAATCTGGTTTAGGTGGTTAGGAAGGTGCACATGGTAATATTGCAAAAATACATGCTCACATTGGATGCATATATAACTGGTGAAATCTCAGTAAGTTTATAAGCTCTATCAATTGTACCAGTGTCAACTTCCTGATTTTGATGTTATACTGTTGTGTAAGAAGTTCACTTTGGCTGGGTGAAGAGCATATGGGGGTTTCTTGTACATTTTGCAATCTCCTCTGAATCTATAATTATTTCACAATAAAAAATTAAAACTATTGAACCAATTTAAAGTGAAAAATAAAAGAGTCCTGGAAATGAATTAATTCTCTATTCTGGACCAAGGATTTCATGAGAAGAGTATGATTCCATCTATACTTTGGGTCCTCTCTGATGTCTTTATGTTCCCATCCATTAGAAGTTACTGCTATTTCCAACTTGTATAAAATTCTTAGGAACTATCAAATTACTTTAGTTGAGCCAGGAGATCATTTAGAACAAAATTACATTAAAATTAAATGGACTCTTTACAAGGAAATTGTAGCTTTCACATTTATAAAAACTTCAATTTTCAATACACAATGACAATCCTGAGAGATGGCTGTTCTTATTGGCCTTCTCTCTTGGCTATGGGTGTAGAAAACTGAAATCATTCTAGGTCTTTCAAACAGACAGAGTTTGATAAACGGAGCTGAATACTTAAAAAATCATTAGAAAGAGTGGAGAAGTAGAGTTATAAGGTGTTACAACTGAATGTTTAGATACAAATATAAGCAAACTGTTTATGCTACTGCCACCACCCCTTCCACTATTAGTAGAATGTGACTAGGCAGGAGAATGTGAGATCCAGTATTTACAAACATCCTTATCTAGGGGAGTTGGCTTGTTCCCTGCCACAGATGCAGGTTTATGGTCTCTGGCTTCCTTCTGTTTCATGAACTTCCTCAAGTGTATTTTCATCATTGAAACTTAGATCTCATTCAAAGCCCAAGCTCAAAGGAGTCAGAAATAGAGTTTTTAGATTTCCAGTCCCTGAGATACAGTCATGAAAGAAAAACAGATGAGAAAGGATGTCAACTGCCAGTAAACATATTTATGCCTCGTGTTCCATTATTGGAAAGCTAAGCATGTGGGAGTTATTTATATCCTATTGCTCAAGGTTATCACCAAGGTCTGATTGCAAAAATCCAAAACATTGCAACCTCCTGCATAAGTGAGTTAATCCTAGGAAAACTTTCCCTTGGTAGCACAGTTCATCCAAGCATAATTCCTGAGAATACTTGTTTTGGAAGCTTTGTGTTTCAGTAGTTCTTGGTCACTGCACAAAGAGAAGGATCCATTGATCTATTGTAGATTTCACCTGCATCTCACATATTTCTCATACATTGCTCTGTTTATTCTTTTTTCAAAGCCCAAGTCTCAGTCCTTTCTCCACAAACTGTTCCTTATGTCTTCTGCAGTGAAACTTTATTCCATTCCCTTGTAATTGAATGTTAGCAGAGCCTTTGAGCCTTGTTCAAGCTGGCTGTTCTAGCTTGCATGTTTACTCCTCACTGTCACTGACTTCCTGAATATTTCTTATTCACTGGACATTGTTACAGATGATAACCTCCTAGTCTCCTTCCTATGCCCTGTTATTATTCTACTATGTGAATAGTCCTTAATTATTATAGACTTTTGATTTATTCCACATTGGCCACTCCACCTAGCCACCCACAACTACCTTGATTTTACACTGGACTTACAGCCCTCATTGATTTAACTTAAAGTCTCAAATTTCAGTTAAAATCTCACACTGGGACAAACTTGTTCCAGTTTGTCCAGGATTGGCCTTGCTTTAAAATGGAAACTTTTCAGTCCTGGGCAAATGAACAGAGCTGATCACCCTATTCTTGGGACACTAATGTTTTTTGAAGGAGCTGAAAATCAATCCATGTTCCATATGTATTTAATACGTGCATGTCAAAAATGATTTGATTTTAATGAGTTTGATTGTTTCATCAACTGTAGTCACTGTTGTTATTTATTGTGTTAACCATTCAGTAAAATCTGATAAAGTGTTGCATAGTACTGAAAACCGGTCCCCTATTGATAGTACCTTGGCTTCCCCTAATCCAGGTATTTTAGCCTTGGTTAATTTCGATGCATATGAGATGAATAGGATTTCCAGTATCATTAAAGTAATGAGTTAATCACTGCTTGTTTTTGTGAGTTAGGAGGACATACGGCATATTAATAGTGATGTAGCTAGCTTACATGTGGTTTCATATTCTTGCTCACTTTCATTTTTCTTCTCTAAGTAGATTAATGTTCATATTAGTGCCTTTGTAGTAAATGAAACTCCTACAAGCAAATGCAATATCCTTGTTCTTTTTCTTAAAAGATGCACACTTTAAACTTGGTACCTGTCCAACTCCCTCTAATCCACTTTCCTTTTAGTGTTTCTGAAAGCATGATACTCATATCACCTGCGACAACATCAACCAGGGTGTGCTTTATTTTATTCCAGGTGCCTGCATTTAACAAAATTCAAGGTGATTCCAATATCCAGCGATGTTTGTAAGCCACTACCAATATGAATGGAGTCATATTTGTAGAGAAAAAACTCAGTATTGAATCCATGCTTCCTAATGTACTAGAACTGTGATTTTGAGAAAACCACCTACTATATGGTTTGGCTCTGTCCCCTACCCCACGCTCCGCCTCCCTACCCAAATCTCATGTGGAATTGTAATCCCTGTGTCAGGGGAGGAACCTGGTGGGAGGTGATTGGATCATGGGGGCAGATTTTCCTTATGTGGTTCTTATAATGAGTGAGTTGTCATCAGATGTGTTGGTTTAAAAGTGTGGTACTTCCACCTCCCTCCTGCTTTGCCATAAGACATGCTTGCTTCCCCTTCATTTTCTGCCATGATTGTAAGTTTCCTGAGGCCCTCCAGTCATTCTTCCTGGTAAGCCTGAGGAACTGCGAGGAAAGGAAATCTCTATTCTTCTTAAACTACCCAGTCTTAGGTAGTTCTTTTTTTTTTTTTTTTTTTTTTTTTTGAGATGGAATCTTGCTCTGTAACCAGGCTGGAGCGCAGTGGCACAATCTCGGCTCACTACAACCTCTGCCTCCTGGGTTCAAGTGATTCTTCTGCCTCAGCTTCCCAAGTATCTGGGACCACAGGTATGTGCCACCACACCGGGCTAATTTTTTTAAAATATATTTTTAGTAGAGACGGGGTTTCACCGTGTTGGCCAGGATGGTCTCGATCTCTTGACCTTGTGATCCACCCGCCTCAGTCTCCCAAAGTGCTGGAATTACAGGCGTGAGCCACCGCGCTGGTCCTCAGGTAGTTCTTAATAGCAGTGTGAGAATAGACTAGTACACCTACTTTCTCTAAATGTTAATTTCTAATCTGAATATTGAAAGGCATAATAGCTATCATAAGGCTGGTGGAGGTCAAGTGAAACATTTGAAACCTGAAATGTTTAATAGACTGTAAAGTTTAAGGGCAGTTGTTACCTGCTGACTTATTCATGATCCTTCTCTTCTTTTATTTCATCGTGTTTTCATGCTAGTTACCTGACTGCCTTTATTTAAGGTTGCCTGGTTTCTAAAGTAATACTGACCCATTAATTCAAGTCAGTTTCATGGGTATTTTATCTGATTTGATTAGTCAGTTTGGTTAAACTGGTTATGTGTAAAATTGCAGGCAGTTTTGATTTAAAAATTACTGTTACATTCAAAAAAATCAAGCATAACTTTAATATGAGACCTCTTCAGTTTTGTGATGTTAATTGAGGCTATGCAGTAAGTAATTGGGTAGGTACTTTCAGATTCCAGCTGCTTTAACAGATGCCTATTAAAAATCGGAAAAAACACTGCTTACAGTTGCTTCTGACTCATTGTGTCCTAGTCACTGCATTTGGAGCATTTTTAAATACATAACAAATTGCCCTAAGACCTTAATAAAATGACTACAATTAGTAGAACTGGTCTTTCTCTTTAGTAGACTTTTCCTAATTAACCAAAATTTATTCTGATTATTCCTTTATTTCTCCTCTTCTAGAGTAATTTGTTTGCATGGATTTGATAAGAAACCTGTATTCTTTTCCATGTGTTCTTATTTTTTTATTCCTATACATTGTAGATTATATCTAGTTTGAAGTACTTCAAAAAATATTTACAGAATATACACTAGATGCAAGGCAATGTTGAGTTCCAAACAACTGTATACTTGCTTATAATGGAGCTTATAATGTATTTGAAGAGATAAAATGTACAGGTTGGTAAATATGCAGCAAAGCAGTATCAATGTGGTAAATCTCAGAGTTCAGAAAATTATGTTTTGGCCTGAGTCTGTGATTAACTTACAATGTAGCATAATGAAAGCTTTTCGCTTGTCTGAACTCTTACAAAAAAAGGCAGATGTGGAGACTTGTCAAACTAGAGCAATCTGGGCTAGAAATTAGAGTCCTGAGGATAAAGAGATCAATAAATGCTAGTTAATTCAAGAAGACTGCAGTGAAGATTTGTATTCAGATCCTGAAATGGAAGGAAGGAAGAATAGGAGGAGAAATAAACTAGCACCTACTAAATACGGTATTAAGTTGGTGTCTTTGCATTCTTCATCCCATTTAATCCTTTCAGTAATGCTATGAGTTCAATATTAGATTGAACTGTATAAGTTCATGACTTTTGTAGGTTACTAACAGTCAGTATGGGCAATTATGTATGTATGAAAACAACGTTATTATCCTTTTTTTTTTTTTAGAAAAAGAGAGAAAAGGAGAAAGAAACAGCAAAAGAAAGAAAAAAAAGAATGAAAGAGAAAGAAAGAGGAAGAGAAAGAGGGAGAGAGAATGGGATTCTTGTTTTATTGCCCAGGCTAGAATGCAGT
>CAUYQU010031876.1:0-23794 GCA_963574635.1 Cheracebus regulus | reverse complement strand
GATAGATAGATGTGATATTTTCTTAACTCCAGATAGCAATGCAAAATTTACTAATAAAATGCTCTAAAAGTGCTCTATTCTAACTTAGCTTAGAAAAAAAATAAGCATTTCTAAATAAATATTCCCCAAACTCCTAGAAATGTAGGAACTGATACATATGTTTTTCAAGTTAACACAATTTAGATAAAACATAGTTAAATAAGATCAATTTAATATTTTTGGTGTAATAAAACAACTGTCTTCAGAGCTATCACTGTTGAATATAAAACAAACAGAAATTTCTATTCTGATTGAGTTCTAGTCAAATAAGCTAATATTATATTTACTAGATACTTAAAATCTTAAAGTTTATAGATTTGATTCTAATTAAGTTGTTATTCTTATTAAAATTATTTCAATAATAATTTTTACAGTAAATCTGCCTAATAATAGTTTCCAAAATTTTTAACCTTAAAGTTAAGCTAACTAAAAGATTTGCATCAAATATGTAGATAATTTATAAATAAGATACAATACTAAAACATTAATTATTGAACATAACGAATTCAACTTTATATACTTTTGTCCTCTACTTTTACAGAGAGACTAAAGATATTTTGGCCTGTTAATAAATATTATTTTTGTCTACCACACTGAGAAATTGTACTATGAGGAAACACATCCCTCTGGATGTTGGGAGATTATATACTGATACATTGTCTAACCTACTATAGAATGTTAATATATGCCAAATTAAAATTGTCTATTTCCTAGTTTCCCCTGGAAAATAAAGATTACTAAGTATTAAAAATATGATCAATATATATAAATAAAACTACTAGGAATAATAGAATAACTAGAAACAACTCTATGCAAAGTGTGCAAGAAAAGTAGGGCAAGTTTTGCAAGTAGAGTAGGTTGTATTTTTTATAAGAAAAACTATACTAAATATACAAATAAAAACAGATACCTAACCTTCCCTGGGATACATTTATATAAGTAAAATGTTATCTTTTCAGAAATTATGTAAAATCCTGGAAATTTGTCAATGTCCTCCTTATCCACGCTATGTACCAGTATAGTGTTGTGAGTCAGAATATCAATTATTATTTTAAATGTTGTATGCCACAGACAAAATTGATATCCTTGTCAGTTGTGGTATAATGAACTCTCCTCAGATCGTTCATCATAGCTATTTCATGCTCTTTGTCATTTAGATATTACTTAGCCCTCATGCTTTCCTGAAATCTCCTGCAATCAATACAGGTCAGAATGTTTGTCTCCAACACAGGACTCCCTCTGAGACTCACAGAAAACACTATGACAGGTACTCTGGTTGTAGGCTTCTGATGATATTGCTTAAATAACATTAAGACCATACACTTGACTCAGTGAAGCTCTCCAGAAGTCTAGTTGAGAAACTGATGTGCTGATGACACTGCTAACCCAAGATTCAGCAAGACTCGAATTGATTACATGGCACTGAATGAACTGATGAAAATTGATTATAATGTTATAGCTTTTGTTGAGCATTGATGTTTCTTTAATGTTATAGTTTCTGGATTTAAGAAATCTCTTTCTCTTAAGCTAACTATAATTCACAACAATTTAGTAGATTACAATTTTGTAAATAGAAATGAAGCATTTATATTTTTCCCTGACTGATTTCTCTAAAATTTTGAAATTATTACTGAATACTCTTATTTTCATGACAATATAGTTGTTAGCAGAAGTCCAATAAGTATCTGTTGACCTTAGAACAGGACATAATAGGAAACATTGGTTATATTATCAAGGCTTTTACTGAAATATCACATTTAGGAATAGTGTACCTAAGATCAGTTATGATCGGCAATTTTAAGGAACTAAGGTTGACTTTTTGCTTTTTTTAAAGCCTGTCAAATTTAGCAGTGGGGGATTATATACAAACTTTAGAGACACTAATGTAAGTAAGTTCTAATAACCCACTACCATCGGACCAGCCAAGGTTGACTTTTAAGGAGCCCATCCTTGCAAAGCACTCTGAGAAACACCAGCCTGATACCGAGATTACAAGGTTCACATTCTTACAGGTTAGTAAGGAAAGTCATTTTCTTGTAGGCCCAGGTTTTGGGGATAGCTTGGGGGCCTCAATAAGAGAGTAAATCACGAAAACCTATAAGGACTGCAGTTCAAATTTGATAGTATGTTCTGGGCTTGACTTTTAGCCTCAATAAGGCCTTTAAAAGTCCAATCTGAGATTCTGTATGAAAACTTCCAGCAAAGAAGTTTGAAAACACTTATGTGGTCAGCTCCTGTTCTTGCTGTACTTACGTAATAGGGCAAAATCTAACAAAACTAGACTATCAGCCAGAGGGGCCCAGGGTGCTGCAATTCGCCTTCTGGCAGGGGCTGTGGAACATAGCCCCCTAGCCAGAGGGTTCGTAACAGCCAGGGGAGGGGGTCGGGGTGCTGCTACTCACCCTCTGGCAGGGGCTGTGGAACACAGCCCCCTACCGAGAGGGTTTGTATTAGGGAGGCAGGGGGGCCAGGGTGCTGCTACTTGCCCTCTGGCGGGGGCTGTGCAGCACAGTCAACATCATGTACATATGTACACAATGTGCACATATATACATGTGTATATATTGTACATCCATACATAATGTGCAGATGTGTACAGATATTACATTTGTACATATGTACATTATGTGCACTTGTACATCCTCTACATCTGTACATAATTTGCACATAGGTGTACACGTGTACATATCGTACATCTGTATGTAATGTGCTCATAGATGTATACGTGTACATACTGTACATCTATATGTAATGTGCACATATATGTACACGTGTATGTATTTTATCTATGTACATAATGTACATAATGTGCACATATATATGTACATTTTGTACACGTGTGCATATTGTAATATCATAAATGTATATGTACATAATGCATACAGTATGTACATTTATTGTGATATATATATTACATATATATTATGATTATATATATCATTGATATTACAGTAAATGTGCATATTGTACTCATTATGTACATATGCATTGTGTACACATTGTGTACATATAAATGCACATACTGCACACATTGTGTACATTTATTGTACATATGTATTGTGTACACATATGTACAACCCAATAAATGTACATATTGTAGATATTGTATATATTTATTGTAATGTCCCAATAAATGTACACATTATGACTACATTCTGGGATATTATATTTAGCATATTAGATAAAAATTACTCCTAGTATCAAAGTGGGTATTCACCCATGTGTGTACATTTTGTGATATTATCCATAATATCCTAAGTAGATATTACTCTCATTGTGAAAGCAAGTGTACCCTCTGTGATTGTTCCAATATCACAGATGGTGTACAATGCTTCTGTGATACAGTTCCTAATATCTGGGGAAGAGAGGATGATTATACTGTCAATATCGCAGGAAGTGTCCAGCACAACTGTACTATTGTTTCTAATATCCAAAAATGGAGACGATATTACTCCAAATATCTCAGGAAGCAGACAAACCCCCAGTGATATTGTTCCTAATATCTAGGGAATGAGAGATGTTATTACTTACAATGTGGTGGGGGCTGTACACCCACCCTGTGATATTGTTTCTAATATCCAGGGAAGGAGAGGATATTACTGCCCATATGATAATACTCACAATATGGCAAGAGGTGTACACCATGCTCTGATAATGTAACTAAGGTCCCCCCTAAAATAATTAAATTAATATTGCAAGGGGTGAAACCCCCCTGTGACTTTAGAATAGAAGTCAAGGGGTCCTAGAATGATATTTTTGTATCACAGAGGTGGAACTAGAACTAGTGTTATTATTCCTAATATGAAAAAAGAAACTCAATAACAGTATCTTTGCCGTATGTTATGGTTCCCAGTACCATATACTCCAAATTTTCTAAATGGCCACTGTGGAACACAGCTCCCTAGGCAGAGGGTTCGTAACAGCTTGAGCGGGCTGGGGTGCTGCTGCTCGCCCTCTGGCGGGGGCTGTGGAAAACAGCCCCCTAGCCAGAGGGTTCGTAGCAGCCAGAGGAGGCTGGTGTGCTATCGCTCGCCTTCTGGCGGGAGCTGTGGGTTCATCGCACGTCTAGGGGTACATAATGTGCACATATATGTACACGTGTACATATTGTACTTCTGTACATCATGTTCATACATGTATATATTGTACATATGTAATACTGTGCACATACCTGTACACGTGTACATATTGTACATCTGTACCTAATGTGCACACCTGTACATATTGTACATATATATGTACACAATGTGCATACACATGTACTGTACACATGTACATAACATGTACATATATAGACACATGTATGTATTGTACAAATGTGCACATTTTGTACATATGTACAATATGTATACATGTACATATATGTGCACATTATGTACACGTTCATATACTGTACATGTGTACATAATGTACACACATATTAACACTTGTACGTATTGTACATCTGTACATATACACATATGTACACATGTACATAGAGTACATATTTAATGTGTACATTGTGTACCTATTGTAATATTACAATAAATGTATATGTACTTATTGTGTACACAATACAGATGTACATGTGTACAATATGTACATTTGTTGTCATATATATTATTGGGATTATGTATGATATTGTGATATTACCATAAATGTGCATATTGTACTCATTATGTACATACGTATTGTCTACCCATTATGTGCATATAGATGTACATATTGTACACATGTATCATTTACAATATGTACATAATAAATGTATATTGTATACATTTATTGTAATATCTGAATAAATGTACACATTATGAGTATATTCTGGGATATTATTTTTAGTATATTAGATAAAAATTACTCCTAATATCAAAGTGGGTATACACCCATGTGTGTACATTTTGTGATATTATCCATAATATCCTAACTAGGTATTACTCTCATTGTGAAAGCAAGTGTACACTCTGTGATTGTTCCAATATCACAGGTGGTGTACAATGCTTCTGTGATATAGTTCCTAATATCTGGGGGAGAGAGGATGATTATACTCTCAATATCACAGGAAGTGTACACCACCACTGTAATATTGTTTCTAATATCCAAAAACAGGGAGAATATTACTCCAAATATCTCAGGAAGTGTACAAACCCCCAGTGATATTCGTCCTAATAACTAGGGGATGAGAGATGTTATTACTCACAATGTGGCAGGGGCTGTACACCCGCCCTTTGATATTGTTCCTAATATCCAGGGAAAGAGAAAATGATATTACTGCCCATATGGTAATAATCTCAATATGGCAAGAGGTGTACACCACGTTCTGATATTCTAACGTCCACACACAAAAAAATTATATTGAATTAAACATTGCAAGGGGTGAAACCCCCCTGTGATTTCAATTCTAATGTCAAAGGGGGCAAGGATGATATTTTGGTCAATATCACAAAGGTGGAACTCAAACTATTGTTATTGTTCCTAATATGAAGAAAGAAACACAATAACATTATCTTCTCCCTATGATTTGGTACTGAGAATCTTATTACTCCAAATTTTCTAAATAGCCACTGAGGGCACAGCCCCCTACCCAGAGGGTTCATAGCAGGTAGAGAGGTCCGGGGCGCTGCTACTCGCCCTCTGGCGGGGGTTGTGGACACTGTCCCCTCTCCAGAGGGTCCATCGAATCCAAGGACGGGGGCTGGGGTGTTGCCACGATCCTTGCGATGGATCCTCTGAGGAGGGAGCCAGTGGCAGCACCCCAACCCCCACCCAAGGATGCAATGGACTCTCTTACCAGGGGGCGTGTGGCAGCACCCCGGCCTCCGCCCTTGGTTGCTATGGACCCTCTGGCTAGGGGGAGAGTGGCAGCCCCGCGGCCCCCCCACCGGATGCTATGAATCCTCTGATTAGGGGGTGGGTGGCAGCACACCAGCCCCCGCCCTTGGATGCTATGGACCCTCTGGCTAGGGGGCAGCACCCCATCTCCCACCCCGTAGCCAGAGGGTCCGTCGCATCCAAGGGCTGGAGACGGGGTGTTGTCACCCGCCCCCTCAGCAGAGGGTCAGTTGCATCCAACAGCAGGAGCCGGGGTACTGCTATCCGCCCCCTAGCCAGAGGGTCCATCGCATCCAAAGGCAGGACCTGGGAGGCTATATCACCTGCTCCCTACCCAGAGGGTCCATAGCATCCAAGGATGAAGGCAGGGGTGCTGCCACACGGCCCTTAACCAAAGGATCTGCGGCATCCAAGGGTGGGGGCTGGGGTGCTACCACTGGCCCCATCGAAAGAAGGTTTGTGGCATCAAAGGGCGGCAGCTGGGGTGTTGCCACTCTCCCCCTCGCACTATGGTCCATCGCATCCAACTGTGGGGGCCGGGGTGCACCCCGTCCCCCACCCCTTAGCCAGAGGGTCCGTCACATCCAAGGGCGGGTCGGGGTGCTGCCACCTGCCCCCTAGCCAGAAGGTCGGTCGCATCCAAGGGCAGGGGCTGGGTGCTGCCACCCGCCCCCCAGAGGAGTCATGGGCATGGTCCACTTACCAGAGTGTCTGTCGCATTCAACGGCGGAAGCTGGGGTGCTGCCACCGGCCCCCCGGCGGGGGCCATGAGCACCGCCCCCTAGCCAGAGGGTCCATCGCATACAAGGGCGGGGGCTGGGTGTTGTCACCCGCCGGCTAGCCAGAAGGTCCGTCGCATCCAACGGCAGAAGCTGGGGTGCTGCCACCAGCCCCCTAGCCAGAAAGTCCGTCGCATCCAAGTGCTGGGGCTGGGGGGCTGCCACTCACCCCCTCGCTAGAGGGTCTGTCGCATCCAAGGATGGAAGCCGGGGGGCTGCCACCCACCCCCCAGCGGGGTCGGTGGGCATGGCACCCTAGCAAGAGGGTCCGTCGCAACCAAGGGTGTGGGACATGGTGCTGGCCACCCGCCCCCTCGCCAGAGGGTCTGTCACATCCAAGGGCAGAAGCCAGGGTGCTGCCAGCCCCCTCCCAGTGGGGCTGTGGGTCAGCCCCCTCGCCAGAGGGTTTGTCAAATCCAAGAGCAGGGACCCGGGTGCTGCCACCTGCCCCCTGCCGGGGGCTGTGGGCACAGTCCCCTCGCCAGAGGGTCCGTCGCAACCAAGAGCAGCGGTTGGGGTGCTGCCACCAGCTCCTAGGCGGAGGGTCCATCGCATGCAAGGGTGGAGACCAGGAGTTGCCACCTGCCCACCGGCGAGTGCCGTGGACAGGGCACAGTAGCCAGACGGTTCGTCACATCCAATGGTGGGGGTCGCGGTGCTGCCACCGGCCCCCTAGCCAGGAAATCTGTCACATCCAAGGTTGGGGGGCGTGGGGCTACCACCCGCCCCCTAGCCAGAGGGCCCGTCGCATACAAGGGCAGGAGCCAGGGTGCTTCCACCTGCCCCCTAGCCAGAGGGTGCGTCGCAACCAAGGGCGGCATTCGGGTGGCTCCCATTCGCCCCGTGGTGGGGGCTGTAGGCACAGCCCCCTAGCTAGAGGGTCCATCGCATACAAGGGAGGGGGTCACGGTGCTACCACACTCCCTCGCCAGAGGGTCCGTCGCATCCAAGGGCGGGGGCCAGGGTGCTGCCACTAGCCCCCCAGTGGGGGCCATGTGCACAGCCACCTAGCCAGAGGGTCCATCGTATCCAATGGCGTGGGCTGGGGTGCTGCCATTCGCCCCTAGCCAGAGGGTGCGTCGCAACCAAGACGGGGAGCCGGGGTGCTGCCACCCACCCCCTAGCCACAGGGTTCATCACATTCAAGGGCAGGGACAGGGGTGCTGCCACCCATCCCCGGTGTGGGCCATTGGCACGGCACCCTTGCCAGAGTGTCCGTCGCATCCAAGGGCAGGGGCTGGGGTGCTGCCACTTGCCCCCAGGTGGGGGACGTGGACATGGCCCCCTCTCCGGAGTTTCTGTTGCATCCAAGTGTGGCGGCTGGGGTGATGCCATCAGCCCCTTAGCCAAAGGGTCCATCGCATCCAAGGGCAGGAGCCAGGGTTGGGAGGCAGGGTCTTGCTCTGTTACTCAGGCTGGAGGGCAGTGGTGCAAACATGGTTCACTGCAGCCTCGACCTCCTGGGCTCCAGCAATCTTTCCACCTCAGTCTCCCAAAGTGCTAGGATTACAGGAATGAGCCATCACACCCAGCTGTTCCCTCTTTTTGTTTGTACCTTGGTCTTTTTACTCAAAAATAAACTTTTGTGGTTGGACATGCTGGCTGACACCTGTAATCCTCAGCACTTTGGGAGGCGGAGGCAGGTGGATCACTTGAGATCGGGAGTTCAAGACCAGCCTGGCCAACATGGTGAAACCCCCATCTCTACTCAAAACACAAAAGTAGCCAGCTGTGGTGGTGAGAGCCCCTGTAACCCCATCTACCTGGGAAGCTGAGGCAGGAGAACTGCTTGAACCTGGGGGACAGAGGTTGTGGTGAGCCAAGATCATGCAACTTCACTCCAGCCTGGGCAACAGAGCAAGATTCTATCTCAAAAAAGAAAAAAAATCTAAGTGAATTAACATTAAAGAAAGTGAAAGATTTGGTTCTTTGGTGTGTGGGCCACATTTCAGGTGCTCCACAGCTGCAGATGGCCCTGTTACATGGTCCTCATTTCAAAAAGTTCTATTGGTCGGTGCTGGTGCAGTCTTAAAGCCTCTCTCCCACCCCTCCTGAAAGCCAACCACTGTTAGGGTTTTTTTTGGTGATTCCTTTCCAAGATCATCTATGCACACAATCAGCACATGGAGTTAATATATCCACTTAAAAAAAATCAGCATCTCTTATGTAGTGCCAATGACCATGTAATAGTCCATGGAATGGAATGTATTCAGCTAGTTTCATAATGAAGTGTTCTCGAGTTTTTCCCAGGTTTCCTATCACAATTTTTCTGTGGTGAACACCATTCTCTCTGCAGAGTAAATTCTTAACAGTGGAATTCCCTGGCCACAAGGTTTATATGTTTTTCTCATTTATTTCATCTTTCTTCCTTTCTTTTTTGTTTCCTTTCTCTCCCTCCCTCTATTCCCTCTCTTTTCCTCTTCCTACATCTTTCTCTCCCTTTCCCCCATGTCTTTCCCCCTTCTCTTCCACCCCTTCTCTCTCTCTCCTGCTTTCTCTTTCTTTTACAAGGTCTTTTATGCAATGGCATCACCCTAGATCACTGCAGCCTCGAACACCTGGGCCCAAGCGATCCTCTTGCCTCAGCCTCCAAAGTAGCTGGGACTGAGGCCTGTGCCACCATGCCCTTCTATTTTTTCTTTTTTGTGGAGATGGGTTTTACTATGTTGTCCAGGCTCATTTTCATCTTAGTAGGTGCTTCTCAAGGGTTCTTACCCAAGGGTACCAGGATGGAACTTAGGGAGTCACTTGAAGTCCTTGTCATTGTGTTGAAGTTTTGTGTCTGTCTCCTCCATCCTTGGGAGAAGATTAAAACTTCTATCCCTTTTTCAAGCAGATCACTGACTTCAAAAAGTATACAAATGTTGGGAGGCTGAAGCGGGAGGATCACATGAAGTCAGGAATTTAGGACCAGGCTGGCCAAGAAGGTGACACCCTGTCTCTACTAAAAATACAAAACTTACCTGGGTGTGGTGGTGCACGCCTGTAGTCCCAGCTTCTCAGGAGGCTGAGGCAGGCGAATTGCTTGAATCTGGAAGGTGGAGGTTGCAGTGAGTCAAGATCATGCCACTGCACTCCAGCCAGGGTACAAATAGCAGCTTCAGACTTGATCCCGCCAGGGATGACCACTGGGCATGTTCAGCAGTAGATCTCCTGATTCTGCCTCAGTTTCCAGTGTCTTCTCAAAGAGGCCTGGAGTGGAGCATCTGAAGCCAGGGCTGGATGTCTTGCTGCATAAATACACTCTCCACTCCTGCTCTGCCATCAGCCTGGGTGGGGAAAAGACCCATGTCAGAGGAAAGCCGTCTTCCTCCTCAAGCCCCACCTGTCTGATGGTTGAGACTTCTGCCTAATTTCCAGAACTCCCAAGGGCCCTTGAACATCCCGTTATTTGCTAAATGTGCAAGCACAGATTGCCTGTACCTCCCTTCGGACTTCCTGCCACTCCCTATAGAGCTATCTGAAGCCTGGAAATGTTTGTCTTTGGAGAAATTCTTGTTCCATCTGCCCCAGCCTCATCACAATTACAGTAACAGCCAGCACTCTAACTTTCTGGAGCCTGTTCCAGCAGACAGGAGTCCCTTCTTCAAGTCCTCTTTGTAACCCCATACAAGATGAGGAAACTGAGGCAGATGAGCTCCTGAATGCAAAGTGCCAGAGCTTGGGTTCAACTTGTCTCAAAGTTTATGGGATTTAAGGTTGGTGTGGGAAGTGTTCTGTTTGGCACTCCCTCCCCTGGTGTGTGGGGGTTGGGTCCTGGGGTGCCTGGAGAGCTCCAGTTTATGCCTGCTGACCTGATGCATTTGTAACTAGTGTTCTCTTTAGCTGCAAAGTGTTGTGGTTTGGGAGAGAAATTCTGTGCTCACCCTGTTCACCTGCACCCTGAGGAAGCTCTGACACCACTGCCCAGCCTCTGATGCACACTAGAGAAAGCCGGTGCTAGGATGTGCCAGCCAGCAGGAAAAGCTGCAACATCCACATACACACATCCATATATATACACATGTCTTTTCACACATCCACACATACGTCCGAATGCACACGTCTACATATAGACACATCCATGTACACACACATCACTGTACACACATATCCATATCCACACATTTGTACACACATATGTGTGTGTTTTCATATGTGTATACACACACATCTACACACATCCAGGTACAAATACATCTGTACACAGATGCTCACACACTCATACACACACATCTGCACACACATCGGTGGGGATCAGGGAAACACAGCATTAAGTAGTGACGGTCTGGTAATAGGGAGTACTGTTTTGACATCTTTTGGGTGAACTGACCAGCTAGTGGCTATCAGAGGCATGTGTGGGGTGTGTCCACAGGTTGGCGGGGCCATCAAAGATGGTATTTGTAGTTGCTCATGGCTTTTCTAGATGATCTCCCGTGTGGGGCCTTGGAGTGTAGTGAGCTGTCCCCGTGGCCCACCTGCCAGTGTCTGTACCAGTGACCAACAAAGTTCTGGCTTCACTAACCTTCTCAAGGACTTTGCATTGTACTGTAAGAAACACTAGCGTGCCATCATTCGACGTGTCTGGTCACCATGTGGAGATCAGTTACCAGTGCCGGGATGGGAGCAGGGAGAGCCAGGAGGATGTTGCAGTGAGACAGGCTTGATGACCAGAGCTGGAGCTGGTGAGAAGCAGAGGTGACAGATGATGGGGTTAATTCTAGTCACATTCCATAGTGATGGTCCACTGAGTTCCTGATGGTTCCAACGAGGGGGTTGTCAAGGAGAGGAGAGGAGTCCTTCGTATTTATGTCTGAGTTTGTAACACAGGTTTCTAATTTTGAGAAATCTGGAGTTTAAAAAATTGAGGGAGGGCTGGGCACAGTGGCTCATGCCTGTAATCCCAGGAGTTTGGGAGGCCAAGGCAGGCAGATCACTTGGGCTCAGGAGTTTGAGACCAGCCTGGTCAACATGGCAAAACCCCATTTCTACTAAAAATAGAAAAATTAGCTGGGCACTGTGTTGTGTGTCTGTCATCCCAGCTACTTGGGAGGCTGAAGCAGGAGAATCACTTGAACCCGAGTGGCGAAGGTTGCAGTGAACCAGGAGTCCACCACTGCACTCCAGCCTGGGTGACAGAGTGAGAGCCCTGTCATCTTTACAGGGAACCTCATGTGGCAGGCAGGCAGCAAGCTGACCTCTCTGCATCACTGAGCCATCTGCTGAGTGACCAGGCCCATGCGACAGGTAGGAGATGAGACCCCTTGTGCCCCGTCTCCTCCATGGCTAGGCTAGTGTGTGAGTCAAATGCCTCCTGATGGTCGTCATCATCCCAGCCTCTCAATATCATCATCCCATGTAAGGACAAACGCAGGCTCAATGTCAGCCCCAGAACTTCCCCCAACCTCCAACTGCCCCCCAAACCTTAAAATAGCAGCTTTTGGACTGTTTTTATTCTCACCCACAATAAGAAAGACGTGTAACATTTTGACTTAAAATACACTGGGCATCTTAAACACACAGGCTGAGCAGGTGCTGGCCCTGTGCCAGAGCAGGGGTGGTGGCACCTGGGTGTGCCTTTCATGGGTTGTGAAAGATTCCAAGGTAAAGACAAGAGCTGGGGGCACTTGAAGCGGTGGCTGTTGACCACCTCACATGGGTGTTTGAGAGTCATAACAGCTGGCCCACTTCCACCTGTGTGTTCTGGATGACCTTCAGTGTTGCAGAAGCTTAGTAGGTAAAATTTACCCAACAACCCTTGAGGTGTGGCTCTTTTGTCATCTGTCCTATTTGATTTTGTTTCATTCTACTTTTTTTTTTTGAGACAGAGTCTCACACTTGCTGGGACTGGATGCAGTGGTGCAATCTTGGCTCACTGTAGCATCTGCCTCCTGGGTTAAAGCGATTCTCCTGCCTCAGCCTTTTGGGTAGCTGGGATTACAGGTGCCTGCCACCACACCTGTCTAATTTTTGGATTTTTAGTAGAGACAGGGTTTCACTATGTTGGCCAGGCTGCTCTTGAACTCCTGGCCTCAGGAAATCTTGGCCTCCCAAAGTGCTGGGATTACAGGCATGAGCCACTGTGCCCAGCCTCATTCTACTTTATTTTTGGGCTAAGCACAGTGTCCCATGCCTATTGTGGTGGCACATGGCTGTAGTACCAGCTACTTGGGATACTGAAGTGAGAGGATCGATTGAGCCTGGGAGGTCAAGGGTGCAGTGAGTCGTGATCCGGACTGTCTGTGGCCTGTTGTGCAGGGCACAGGTGTTGGCTCTTCAAGTAGCCCCTAACCCCAAGGCCCCTGGGGTACTCTCGAGTCCCAACTTTGCCTGGGGCTGGGGGTGTTGGTCCCTGGGGGCTGACCCTTTCACCTACCTGCTCTCTGTCCCTGCAGCACTGCTGGAAAGGAAGGAGGAGGATGGACAGTGGCTGGCCACCCTGGGTAGAGAGATTTTCATGCCAGGGCTAGTGGGGCTGCGTGCCCTTGGCCTGCTGCAGCAGTGGATCTGGCTCTGGACCAACTCCCTGAGGATCCAGTACAGCCTCCTGGGTAAGGCATCACATGCCTGGCTGTGGGGCAGGTGGAGGTGCCAGGACCTGCCCTGTTTCTTGTGGCTGTGGCTCTGTGAGCTAAGATATGCTGTCACCACACAATTTTCCATTAGTCATTCTCTGGGCTCTGAGTAGGACTTAGTACCTGCTCGTTAAAAAAAAAGAAAAAGAAAAAAAAAGAAAAAAAAAAGATGTATCTGTTGAGGGGACATTCATCCCTCTCTTAAGACCTCCCCATGGACAGGTTCTAATAGAGTGACAGGTGAAGCAGAGCACAGGACCGGGGGTGGGGGGGGGGCACGGCTGAGGCCAGGCTAGGCTGGGCCCTCTTCCTCTTGGAGCCCTGGTGGAGGGCTGCCTGGCAGAGGAGGGCAGTGGTCTCTTGATCGATCCTCACAGCTCAGGCAAAGCAGCTAGCACACGAATTCAGCACCAGCTAGAGGCTGCAGACAGAGAGCATCTCAGAGGGTGCCTACCGGCTGAGCTGGGCCATGAGCCCCACTGCACACAGATCCTGGCCTTCAGCCACAAGATGGGTGCCCAGGCCAGGAGGGATGTCCGGAGGGAGCACCACAGTCAGGCAAGTGGTGATCTGAGTGCCCTGAGCTCATCCCCAAAGAGGTGAACTTGCTCCCAATAGCACAGCCATATAGGAGTGGATCCAGGGCTGGCACTTCAGCCTCAGACTTATGTGTATTAATCCAGGGTTGCTGGAGGCCAGGAGGCAGAGGTTGTGATGAGCCAAGATGGTGCCGCTGCACTCCAGCCTGGGCAACAGAGTGAGACCTTTTTGTTTTACAGACAAGGCCAGATGCAGTGACTCATGTTTGTAATCCCAGCACTTTGGGAGGCTGAGACGGGCGGATCACGAGGTCAGGAGTTCAAGCCCAGCCTGGCCAACATGGTGTGAAACCCCGTCTCTACTAAAAATACAAAAATTAGCCAGGGGTAGTGGCAGGTGCCTGTAATGTCAGCTTTGTGGCAGGCTGAGGCAGGAGAGTCGCTTGAACTGGAGGCGAGCTATGAGAAGCACTGGGACAAGAGCAAAAGGCATCTCTGTGTGAGCCTAGACCTTCAATAATGATGCGGGGCCCACCCTGAGCACTCCATGGAGGTGAGCCCGGTCACTGCAGCAGAGCCGTGCACTTTGAGTCCAGCGTGGACGGTGGGAGCTAGGAAATCCCTCGTGGCCATCTGGCCCTGGCTGCAAGGATGCAGGCAGCTGAAACTCAGCCTTGGTGACTTTCGCTTTTGCATCTGCAGCCCCACATCCCCAGGGGTGACAAATGCTTGTCACAGTGCCAAGGACCAGAAGGAGGGCTTGGGAAAAACAGATTTCCAACTGTAAAAATGCATTTTGGAAATAATACCAGTTTGCTTTTAATTTTTCCTGGAGGGTGAGTTCTTCTGCTGTGTTTGGAATGATGGTGTGCCCGGCAGCGGAACAGGTGGTGGTTGTTATACAGCACAGTTTTCCCCTTGTACTTTTTTCCCTTTTGACATCCAGTCCTGCAAATTTTTTTTTTTTTTTTTTTTTGAGATGGAGTCTTGCTGTGTCACCAGGCTGGAGCACGGTGGCACGATCTTGGGTCACTGCAACCTCTGCGTCCCGTGTTCAAGTGATTCTCCTGCCTCAGCCTCCCACATAGCTGGGACTACAGGCATGCACCACAATGCCTGGTTCATTTCTGTATTTTTAGTAGAAAAGGGATTTCATCATGTTGGCCAGGATGGTCTTGATCTCTTGACCTCGTGATCTGCCCGCCTCAGCTTCCCAAAGTGCTGGGATTATAAGTGTGAGCCACCAGGTCTGGCGTTTTTTTCCCATGGTCTGCTCATTATTACAATGTCTCCAAGGTAATATCCCTTATGCCTGCTGTCTTAGTTTCTTCAGTTTTCCATCTGCTTCGAGTGTATAGCCTTGTTTCTGTGAAGCTCATGTCACAGGGTCTCTTTCTGGTTCCACGATGAGCTCTCCGTAGCCGTGTGGTCATTAAATCCTCACAGCGGCTGCACCAACTGCACTCCTGTCAGGACTAGGAACTTGTGGCCTCTCCATCAACCGAGGCTAAGACACTGCCCAGCGCCAGGGTAGGCGTCCTTCTGATTGGCTGTTGAATGTCACCTCGGTATCCTCTCTGCTGTGCCAGAGTCCCGTGGCCACCCATAGGGCAGTGAATTTGAAAGAGTGCTCCAGGACTCAGCACACTGTGCTGTCCGCAGCTGTGATTGACTACAGTGGGAGGAGGCAGGAGTGTCGGTGCAGGGAAGGGGGCCGGGGTGGACTCCAGCAGGAACGAGGGCCAGCACCCAGTGTTCTCTCCCAGTCCTAGCACCTTCACACAGGATGTACTTGGGTGTCCCAGCACTATGTCACCCAGGGTGTTTAGTGGGGGCTGTCACATTTGCAGGTGCTGCTTGGCACGGAGTGCACTGTCAGACTCCTAGGAGACAAGTGGGGGTTCAGCATAAACTACGTTTGTAGAAATGTTTAGGTGCAGAGGGCCTTGTATCACTTCTAGGAGTGGTGGGAACCCTCCCCCAATCCAAGTTCCCAGACAACCTATGAGCAGGCCATGCAGAGTCTGCTCAGGTCTGCTGTGACAACTCACCTGCTGCTAGATTCCTTTTCCCTGCCACCATATTAATTCCAGGAGCAGGCCCTATCTCCTCAAGGCCTGGGCTGGGCTTCCTGGCAGCCCAGAGGCCTCATGGTGGGTGGTGGCTGCCCGTTTCATGGCCCCTTGGCCACACTGAAGAATGTCTACCTGGAGGCGATGCTGAAGCCCCTGGAGGTGTGACAGGAGCAGACAGGAGGAGGCCATGTGGCGGCTGCAGGTCTGGGTGCTCTGGATGCCAGGCAACGGGGGTCCCAGGCCCATCAGGGTAGCCCTGGAGCTGGTGAGTGAGAGCAAGGTTGGGGCGTGGCTGGCAGTTGATGACGACTGACACAGCTCTCACTGTCCCCTCCCTCTCCAGGTGGCCCACCAGATGCTGTCCTGGGCCAAGGCCGGGTTCTCATGGGCACTGAAGAGGCTCTGGAAACCTCTGCTGGACCTGTACAACCTCGTAGCTAGGTAATGCAGGGTTGGGGGTGGCACATCTGGCATTCCTGCCACGTATTGGGTGCAATACTGAATGCTTCGACATGCTCTGACTCACTGACTCCTCTGACTGCCCTGCACAGAGGCTTCTTCACTCCTCATTTCACAGGAGAGGAAGCTGGGGTTTCTTCCTCACTCCATAGAGACCTCATGCGCATGGTCCTAGTGTAAGCAGGATTTTAGGAGCTGCCGCAGAGCAGTGCAGTGGGCGAGTTTGACCCCTGCCTTCAGGAAGCTGTTTTACTCAGAGACAGACATGAAGCCCAAGAAATCATCTACAGCAGGGTGTGCACCACTCCCTGCAGAGAGCCTCAGAGTCACCTCTTAAGGCCATTCTGCTCTGTCACATTTCCACGCTTTCGTAATTTTTTTTTTTTTGAGACAGAGTATTTTTCTGTTGCCCAGGCTGGAGCGCAGTGGTGCGATCTCAGCTCGTTGTAACCTCTGCCTCCTGAATTCAAGCGATTCTCCTGCCTCAGCCTTCGGAGTTGCTGGGACTACAGGGGTGTGCACTACTGCACCTTATCTTGCATTTTTAGTGGACACAGGGTTTTGCCACTCGAGGCTGGTCTCAAACCCCTGACCTTCGGTGATGTAACCCACTCTGCCTTCCGAAGTGTTGGGATTACACGCAGGAGCCACCACACCCAGCCTGTTTTGTAATCGTTTAGACACACAAAAGCCCTTCTTTCTTAGAGGCTGTGCAGATGCTGGCCAGGGACTCGGTGTGCCCCGCTGCTCATCATTTACCACCCCTGAGCCATACATGAGGTGGCAAATGCTAGAGCCGGACCATTGGTGAGCTGGGAGGTGGGGGATCCTAGGGTGGGGCCAGGGCCAGCTTGAAAAAGGGACAGTTCGAGCTATGGGGCTAGTAGGGGAAGAGAGCTGCAGGTTGGGGGGTAGCCCCACTGCACAGAGGCCTGGGAGAGGGATGTGCCTGGACCATTTATTTTTGAGATGGGGTCTCGTTCTCTGTCACTCAGACTGGAGTGCTGTGCTGTGATCTCAGCTCACTATAGCCTCTGCCTCTCAAATTCAAGTGATTCTCCTGCCTCAGCCTCCCAAGTAACTGGATGACAGGCATTTGCCACCACACCTGGCTTATTTTTGTATTTTTAGTAGAGATGGGGTTTCACCGTATTAGCCAGGCTGGTCTCAGAATCCTGAGCTCCAGAGACTCAGTGCTGGGATTACGGGCATGAGCCACCATTCCTGGTCTGTTTGAATAGCAACTGGGAGGTCCCAAGGCTGGGGATGGGAAGGATGACTCTGGGTTCTGCTCTGACCTAGGAAGGATGTACCACCCTTTCACTTCAAAAGGCCCCTTTGGTCCCTGTGTTGAGAATAGGGGGGTGGTGAATAGAAGTGGAGAACCCAGTCTAGAGCAGGGGCCTGAGGACCCAGTATCCTTTTCACTCACAGGCATGAGCACCCCCCCCACCCCCGGCCAGGAATCAGGCTCCAGGTGGGGCGCAGCCCCCTTATTCCATGCTGGTGGCCTTGCAGAGCATCTGGACTCTGGTTGTTACTGGGATTCCTCTCCTCAGCTTTGGGTGCCTCAGTTTCCCCAGCTGTAGAATAGGAACTAAACCTGCCTAATGGGGAAAATGCTCTATGTAATACAGGTTCCTGCTCCTGTCACCTTGCAGTCAGAATGTAGGCTGAGGAAGGGAAGAGCTCCCCGGGTGGGGTTTTGGCGTGGTTGAAGAATCACCTGCCTGGTTATTCACGTACCTGGTGAGTGGGATCAGGTGGGGGTACCCAAAAAATGGATTCAACTGGCAAAGAGGGTGTTGGAGCTGCTTCCTGCCCCCTAGCTACAGGGCTTCTGGGCTCCCTAGAAGGTAAGGGAGGCCACCTGCCCCTGCACCCCCTCCACTGGCCCAACAGTGTGCAATGTTCCTCTTCCCATTACACCCCCACCTAAGCTGAGATCTCCCAGGCTTGGCCCTACTCTACATACTGAGAAAGTTCCAGTCCTCCCCTCAACTGTAGAAATTTCCTTGACTTGTTGGGCACAGTGACTCATGCCTGGAATCCCAGCACTTTGGGCAGATCACTTGAGGGTTGGGAGTTAGAGACCAGCCTGGCCAACATGGTGAAACCCTGACTCTACTAAAAGTACAAAAATTAGTGAGTATGTATAGTTCCAACTACTCTGGAGGCCGAGACAGGAGACTCAAACTCAGGAGGCAGAGGTCACAGTGTCAAGATAGTACCAGTATACTCGAGCCTGGGAATCAGAATGAGATTGTCTCAAAAAACAAAATTTCCTACACCTTCCAGCTCCTGTCCTTGGCTTACTGGAGTTTCCAAGGTCCTATGGGACTAGGGCTGAGGCTGCACATCCTGCTTTTGTCCAGAATATAAGGCCTGGCCCAGCAGAGGAGTATAGTGTAGAGTTTAGGGCTTCAAGCCAGCTCTCTCCCTGTGGGCTCTGCTAGAGCAGCAGGCAGACCTCCCATTACAGTTGGAAGGGTAGTAATTGAGTTCAGACTCGCTGGTCAGGGGCTAGCTGGAGCCAAGGGCAGTGCTGGGATGACCGGCTCTGGGCTCCTGGGGAGCTTGCATGTGGCTCAGGTGAGCCTGCTAACCTGTGGACTCAGCTTCCTCCACTGTGAAATGCAGGTCACCACGTGGCTCCCTCACATGGGTAAGGGGCATGTAGTTCTTAATGCACGAGGAAGCCCCTCATGTCTGTGAGGGAGCCACAGTATCCAAGCTTGGCAAGGAGTGGTTTTTATCTGTGTGCAACTCATACGGAGGCCTATGGCTCCTTAGAAGCATGGGTGTAGTCATATCTAAGCAGTACGCTGATGTAGAAAACAGACTGGTCTTCAAGTTGTGTGACCATGGGCTTCTCTGTACCCCTCAGTTCTGACAGCTGACCATGGGGCTGGTAGTGTCTCCCTCGGGATGCTGGCCCTGGCCATCAGGTGCCTGGGTATGCACCATAAATGGTGTTTCCCTGCCACAGGCATGAGCACGCCCCAGGCACAGCTCAGGGGCCACACTGGCTGGACTACTCAGATTGGCTCCTTCACAGGCCATCTCTTCCCTACGATGAAACAGGCAGGTCTGCAGGACACCGGTGTCATGTTTGAGGGAGGCATTGGCCATCCACTTAAACAGTCAATTCCCCACCCTGCCACCCCCCTCAGTAGTTTCCTTGAGATTAAATGAATGACGTGTATGATCTGTGTTTTTTTTTTTTCTTTCAAGACTAGGTCTCACTCTGTTGTCAGGGTTGGAGTGCAGTGGTGCCATCTCGGATCCCTGCACCTTTGACCTCCTGGGTTCAAGTGATCCTCCTGCCTTAGCCCCACAGAGTGCTGGGATGGCTTAGCACCACTGTGCCCTGTCGACCTGTGAATTTTAAGTCAAGATTCTGTGGCTTCTAGTTTACTCAGTGTTGTGCATGCGTCACCACAATCGATTTTTAAAATGTTTTTATCATCCTAAAATGCAACCCTGCAGCTACCAGTCTGCCTGCTGTGTCCACAGCTGTACCTGCTCTGGACAGCTGATGTAAATGGAAGCATAGAATATGTGGCCTGTGAGCCAGGCTTTGTTACTTAGCACAACATTTTTGTAGTGGGTCTCGGAACTCCATTCCGCGTTAGTGCTGAATTGGCCATGGCCCTTCAGCTCATGTCATCCTGAAGCTGGTGGGGAATTGCTGGGCCGATGGCTGCTGTACCCAAGGAGGGGGACTCCTGGCCTCAGGGTAGGCTAAGCTGGAGCTCTAGGCATTGGCGTACCCAGCAGGCATTGGCCTCCCACTGCGGTGGGTGGGGCTGCTTCTCCCCAGACCATGCCCTGGTCAATGGGATCCAGCATGTGGTGACTTTTGAGGGCCAGGTTTGGGACCTCAGTGCCCACTATGGCAGCATCCTTCAGGACCAAGACTTTGATCACAACACATTCTCCCTAATCCTGAGTTGGACAGCCTCGGGGCTCACGGCCCTGACCTTGGAGCTGAACCACATGACCCTCATCTTCTACCCCAGCCTGCAGGTGAGGAGGAGAGGCCCGAGCTTCACCTGGAGACCTGTGTCTGTGGCAGGTCACCTGGGAGGATGGCCCTTTCAAGCTTGTCGCCTGTCTGTGGGCCAGCCTCCGCTGCCCCACAGGCCTACAGGATGTTCAACTCCCTGCTGGGGGAGAGCTGTCCAGACCCTCCAGCTGCCTCCTGCCATAACCAGGAGTGACGTCCCCAGGATTGAGCTGGCCAGTGAGGATGGGGTCTCCATCTCCATCTCCTGTGACATGCCCACCGGCCTCTGCAGCCTGACCCTGGGCCTCTGGCACCACAGTGCATCTGGGCCCCAGCAGGGTTGGCCCCCACCACCAAGAGCCTCTTCAGGATGCATTCTCAGCTTCCAGTGTGACAGGTCCCTGGGCTGTAGGTGACGACTGTGGTTGAGATGATGGCACTGAGGCCCAGGGCTTTCTGCCCCCATCCCTGGGATACACAGTTCTATGGTGGAGTTGGCCCTTCTGCGGTCCCTCTGCCAAGGAACACAAAGGGCGGGCCTAGATTCTGACCACTTGAGCTGAGGATGGGGGGAGGGGACGGGGGACACATGCTGTCCTCAGTCCCTGTGCTTTCTCTCCCTCCTCTGATGAGGGTTTGGAGCTAGGGCCATGGGTTCTGGTGTTCTACCACTCCTTGGTGTTCCTCAGGCTCATCTCTCATACATGTCACCTAAGGGAGGATCATGGGGTCTCAGGACCTTCTCAGATCCCTCCTCCCCACAGGCATATCCGGCGGCCTTCTGAGCACCAACGACAATGAAGCAGGAAATGAGCTGATGTTGCCAGATGGCTCTGTGGCCCGCAGCCTGGAGGAGCTCAGCCTGGCCTGGCAGGTGAGTGGGTGCACCTGCCCTTCCTCCCCCTAGCTGAGGCTCCTGAGGGCTGCTCACTGCAGAGTCCCAGGAGAGGCCGGTGGCCTGCTGGCTCTTCAGAGTTGGCCTCCTGTGTCTTTGAAGACCCAGGGTTGGGGGGAGTCTCCTCCTGAGGCCGATGTATGTGGGGGAGCCACATTGTCCAGTGGGAGGCCTGAGTCTTGGGTCTGTCCCACCAGGTGGATGGTGACTGCAGGGCCACCTAGAAGACTCAGCAGGCCTGCCCAGGACAAAGCCCCACCTGCTGGGCCTTCTTCCAGGACCCTTGGCTCCAGCTTGGGGAACTGCTTCTGGGTGGTGAGTGTGAGCCTGGCCCCTGGGGCACAGAAAGCCCTTTCTCCCATGTAGCCTAGGCCCCTCCCCAGGGTAGAGACAGTGACTAGGTAACCCTGATTTGAGGTGGACCCTGCACCATTCCTCAGCCTGTGTGTGCAGGAGCCCTGTGGCACCAGGGAGCTCCAGCCTGCCTGCACTCTTGTGGCCACCTACATCCACCTGTGTGCCCACAGCTTTGTGCCCCTAGCCCCTCCACAGTGCAGTAAGCTGCCCCAGCCAGCTGGCATTCTGCCCCACCTGGCATGTGCCTTCCAGCCATAGAGTATCTTGCCAGGGAGGACAAATAATTGTCATTCAAGGAGCTAAGAGCGAAAACAAAACATTTACAGCCTGACACAGCTTGGATGTGTGTCCCCTCCAAATCTCACATTTGTTAGAGATGGTACATCCCTCATGGATGGCTTAGCACCCTCCATTTGGTAAAGCATGAGTTCTTGCTCTGTTAGTTCACATGAGAGCAGTTTGTTTATAAAAAGCCGGGCACCTCCTCTCTCTTTGCACCTATTCCTGTTTCCACTATGATTGTAAGCTTCCTGAGGCCTCACCAGAAGCCAAGCAGATGCTCGAGCTGTGCTTGTACAGCCTGTAGAACTGTGAGTCAATTGTGTCTCTTATTTATGATCTGCCCAGGCTGGAGTGTAGTGGCACAGTCTCACCTCACTGCAACTTCCACCTCCCAGGTTCAAGCAATACTCCTGGCTCACTCTCCCAAAAATACAGGCAGGTAGTTTTGTTGAGATGGTGTTTTGCCATGTTGGCCAGGCTGGTCATGCATTCCTGACCTCTGGTGATCTGCCTGCCTTGGCCTCCCAAAGTCCTGGGATGACAGGTGTGAGTCATTGTGCCCCGCCTCACTAGGTATTTGAATGTCCACCACCATTTAAGGAAGATGCTCAGCCCATTTTCCCTCTGCTCTCATACCGCAAAAATCATCATCAACACAGAAGTCATCTTCTATGTGCAAATGTGTGGGGGTTTGTCCCCAGTATCAGGGTGGACCTCTAATTCAGTTCTAACACTAGCTACCTTGAGATTCTTCAGCCAGTGCTGCATAGAAGTCAGGGGCAACAAGGGGAGTGGACTTCCAAGAGCTTCAGATGCCAGAATTAGTGGCTGCCATTCCATCATTTAAAACTTAACGAATTCAACAGAAGAGAAAATTAATCAATTGGAAGATATGACAAAGGGAGGATAAAATGAGAGGATCCAACATGTCTTAAAGAAATTCCAGGTTAGGTGTGGTGGCTCATCCCTGTAATTCCAGTACTTTGGGAGGCCAAGATGAATGGATCACCTAAGGTCAGGAGTTCAAGACCAGTCTGGCCAACATGGTAAAACCCCATCATCTCTACTAAAAATACAGAAAGGAGCCAGGCATGGATGTGTGCACCTGTAATCCCAGCTACTCGGGAGGGTGAGGCAGGAGAAATACTTGAACCCAGGAGGTGGAGGTTGCAGTCAGCTGAGATCTCGCCACTGCACTCTAGCCTGGTGACAGTGGCAGTCTTTCTAATCTAAATTCCATGTGGAACTTGTTTTGTTGGCATAAAAATCTAGCTAGTTTTCTCCACAAAGCAGGCATTTCATTTATAAATGTAATTCATCTTTTCCTATCAACTCTCACCATTACCATGTTATAAATTCTTAGATAAATTTAGGTGTTTCTGGATTTTCTATTCTCTTGAATTCATTTGTCTTTTCAGCTGTTTGCAAACTATCTTTGAAAGTAGCATATTTTCAGATCTAGAAAGGCAAGACATTTTAACTCCATTACAATAATGTTCTTAATGCTATCACAATATTAAAAGCATGTGTATTTCAAATAATGTTAACTTTGGTTTATGTAACATTGATCAAGAGCTCACACCTTGAGAAAAATGAGTGGTCTTATTCGAGAACATAAACCATATCACCACCTCAAAGCTTACTTCTAAGGTCCCTCAGCAAAGAGCTTATTTACATAGGCATTCATCGATATAAAATGCTGGATTTTAGTCAAAATATTCTTAGCCCAGAAGGCATTATGGAAATTATTTCTTTCATTACGCTTCTTTCTATAATGTATCTAGCATTATCTTTTAAAATCTGTACATTAAAAATTAAATCACTTTAAAATTCTAAGTGCTCTGTCAGAGGTACTATGAGTGAGTCCAAAACTAGCTCAAATGTTGGGTTTCTTTTGCTGCTCATCAAGATGGCCCGGGCCCTCCACCTCCAAGGCGTCCACATCACTGGCGCTGAGGGGTCCGCCAGGGAAGTCCTGGGGATCAGGACAGCCCACCC